>PVKM010011057.1:0-33894 GCA_004027735.1 Carollia perspicillata
TTTAGTACTCTTTCTGGGGATTCCTCCTTTCCTTTCAATTGAGTGTTATCTCTTTGTCTCCCCATTTTAGGTAACTCTTCTTGTTTGTTTCTGCATATTAGATTGATCTGCTTTAACTCCCTATCTTCATGCTGTGACTTTCTGTGGTAGATGGGACTACCATCTACCTATGGGACTCAATGCTGCAGTCTCCTTGATTGCCTGAGCTGGATGCTCTTGGGATGTCCTTTATGCTTTTAATATGGGCCTTGTTGTTGTAATTGGGGTTTTGGTTGTTGTCGGGTCATTCTTTGGTGGGTTCTTCCCTGTGGCTGGCTGACTGAGAGTCACTCCACCCTCCATGTCTTGTATGCTGTTGTACAGGTGCTGCCAGAACAAAACAAAACAACCCAGAAAACAAAACTGACACTCGCATTAATAACCCCCACCCACAACCACATATTAACAGCAAATATTAACAAAGGTATAAATAGATTAAGACTATCATAAGAAAGGAAGAACACAAATGAGATGATTAACTGAAAGAAAAATGATTTTCAGCAGCCAGAGGGAGGAGAAATAATATGAGTAGGAAATAGAAACAAAGTGAAGAAAGAAAGAAAATATAATTTACACCATCATTAAGAAAGAGGGGAAGAAGGGAAAATGAAGTAAGAAAAGGAAAGAGTATAGTATAAGGTTTAAACAAAATTTTACTATATTGAAAAAATCAGGAACCAAACTGGAGAAAAAGATCCACCACAGCAATGTCAAAAACAGGTTAGCAAAGATTAATAACAGTGGAATGGAAATACAAAAGAAAAAAAAGCTTGTGAGATATCTAGAGGAAAAGAAAGTGATTTTGAGAGGATAGAGGGAGAAGAAATACTAAGAGTGAGGAATGAATACCAGCCTAAGACAAAAAAATAGTAAAATTTTAAATGAAAAAAAAAAAGAAAGAAAGGGTAAGAGGAAGGCAAAATGGAGGAAGAGAGAGAAATGGTAAAATTTAAGATTTAAAATAAAAAAATAAGGAAGATCTAGTAATAAAATTGAAGAAATCCAACAACAACCACCATATCAACAATCAACTAGTGAAAATTGAGAGAATGAGGGTATTTTAAGAATGGGAAAAAGAATGCGAGATGACTAATGACAAGAAAAATAGTTGTGAAAGGCTGGAAGGGGCAGAAGTAGTGAGAGTGTGGAATAGAAACAAGTCATAGTCAGAGAAAAAATAAAATTTAAAACAAAAATAAGAAGAGAAAGGAAGAAGATAAAATGGAGTAAGAGAAGGGAGGAGAAAAATATGAAATTTGAAATAAACTAAAATATAAAAACTTGTGAAATAATAGGCACAAATTTGAAGGAAAAGAAATGAATGTTAAAAAGCTACACAAGCGAGAAAATGACACAAATAATGAAGACCGTGGTGGAATTCATTTCTATGGAATCCAGTGTGTACTAGTCTTCTCTTTTTGTATTCACCCCTAGTAATGTCAGAGGGTGTCCTAGTCTGCCCCTAGGCAGCCTATTCGAGGCTACAAACGACCCACTCTGTGGCTGTCTCTTTCAGATTTGGCTGGTCCCTACTGTTCCGCCCAGCCAGCTTTCCATCAGCCCAAGGACCAGGAGTGGTTCATTCAATGACCCCGGGGGACTGCTTGTATTTCCTCCACCCATCTCCAGAGGGGGCCTCTATTGTGATTGGGAGGGTGGGAATCCTGGGTCACCTCTGGGGGCACTGTTCACTTTTCAGGGAATATGATGAGAGTGTTTGCCCACCCATTCATTACATGACTTGGTCTGTCCCAGAATCTTTCCAATAATGTATGGTTTCTGGTGAATTTCCAATAATGTATGGTTCCTGTGAGACACCAATCTGTATAAAAGGGGCAGCTCTTTCCTGTTTGGCACAGATGACAGCTCTGTCTAGGCACAGAGGCTGGAGGGGCCCTGAATACCCCTTGTTGCACCTGTCTCTAATCTCTGTTCTGCTGGTTTCAGAGCATCAGGGCCAGAGGAACATTGTAGCTCATAGTGTCTGACAGAAAAGGCCCTTTCAGAGCTTTTAGCTTTCCCCTGTGAATATACTCACAGCAGGGAACTACTGAGCCTGGCCTCGCTGATCTGCAAAGCCTGTAATCCCCCAGGTGGGGGTTGGGCATGCCTGCCTGTAAGGGGAACTGCCTGGCTGCAGCTAATCTCAGGCATTGAATTCCTGTCCATCCAGTCTGCAGCCTGCCACTCTCACGGGAGAGTCAGGCCCCAACTCTCCACTCTGAGCCGTCCAGTGTTCGCCAGCTGACCTGGGTCAGGCCCCAGAGTCCCTTCAGCATGACTCTGTCCATCAGAGTTCTTTGTTGGCAGAGCCATTGCACGTGCACGCAAGCGCATGCAAGCACTGGGTCGCTGCTGAGTCTGCCTCGCTCCTCTTTTACAAGCGTTTCTGTGTGGTCCCCTCACTGCAGCACCGAGCCCTGGGAGCCTGTTCTCTGTGTGCTCCCCTCCCCCAAGAGCACAAAGTATCTCTCGCTCAGGGCTGGCTCCCGTCTGGGAGCAAGTGGGTGGAGCTTCCAACTACTCTGCAGGCATCTTGGATCTATGTTTTACATTTAAATTGCTTTACTCAAACCTTAGTAGCCGTTTATAATGTAAATAGGTACGTTTTTTCAAAGGCCTCCCTTTTGAAAAGAAGAAATATCAGTTAAATCCCTTTTTGGAAATGCGCACAAAATAATCAAGCTTTAAATATTGTTTCAAGTTACTCCAGAATACAATGTATACAATGTATAAAGACCGAAGTGACAGCGGGGCATGGAGAGGGAAGGGGGTGTTTAGGCTCTTAAGACCATCTTCCTGACCACATCAGCTGCTGAGGAAGCCACTCTAAATGAAAGAGCCATGCTCTCTGTGCCTGGGGCAGCCATCGAATATTGTCCTGGGGTGGGGTGGGGTGGGGGGCAGAGCAATGGGCTAACAAACTCTTGGGAGGGCTGACCCCTAAAAAGAGAAAGGTCTGGCACCTTGCCCAAATTAAGCCACATATGTAGTAGATGCACAAATTATTGGTTGTCTCAACAGGATTTCAACATCAACTTTAAAAAGGATTTGTTTCATTTGTCACCATATTTCAAATATTAACTGAGAGCTTGATTGGCTCATGATGGAATAGGAAGTTAGCTGCTTCAAATCAGCTAGGTGACAGACCCAGCCAGGATTAGGAAACCATTTGCCAACCCCACCCAGGACAAACAGAAGCTTGGGTAAGAGTGTGGTCAACTTATCCCAGCATACCACAGGCTGACAAGGGGTACAAAGAACAATGGTCAGCAGAGACGGTGCAAGGCAACTAGCCACAGCCAGTGACATCCTGACACTTTGACCCAATAGCCCAGAAGGACCAATCGAATGCTAACACTCCAGTCACCCCACCTGTGGCTTTTGCACTTGAAAACTCCACTCCAAGGGCAAGAGAGGAGAGTCTTAACCTCCCTTGGTTGGCCCCCCAACCTCCCTTGGTTGGCCCCACTTTTCCCTCTTTTTCACCCTCTAATAAACCCTTGCTGCTTAGCTCACTGCATCCGTCTGGTTTCTTGAACGACTTCGTCCTAACACTAGGCACCACACATTGAGGGTTTTCATTAGTGATGCTAAATAACATTCCAGTGTTTCTAGCACATCCTGAAACATAGATAACTTGAAGGGGGTCTGCAGCACGTGGGCAAAAAACTTATTTAGAAAAGAAAGAAAAGAAGAGAGAAAAAAGAAAAAAAAATAGTGACTAAATCCCCAATACTTTTGGATTTTGGCAATAATTGCTGGCGAAACACGTTTTGAAAGATTAGACTATTGGGGCTATCCCGTCGTACCCACAAGAACACAATTCAATGGGCCATTGGCTTATCACTCCATCTGTAGACTCTAGAAGTTTCCCTTTGCACCTCCCCCAAATAAGAACCTCCTGCATCACCTCAAGGGACAGCTTTCATTTCACTCATCCTGTTTTACACACTCAGCTCACAACTCCCACGTGCACAGGTCGGGAGGAACTAAGGGGAAAGACAGGGTAAATGTTTTACTAGACTCCTGTGGACATTCTCTGATGAGTACATAGTGCAAACCATTGGAAACACGTGCTAGACAGCTGCTCGGGGCTCACACACCCAGGGTGGTGTTAACACACGTCACATGACCTTGGCATCTTTGTGCAGCAGTTGTAGGCATGTGGAAATGTCACAGAAGCCAGGAAGGGTGCAGGCACTCACCATAGTGCACACAAAGTAAAGTATGGTGCACAACAAATTAAAAAAACTCCCCAAAGTTGTGCCCCTTTTTATAGATAATCGCAGTTCCCCATCCTCGTTGGAAAATCCTAATTTGCTCTAGTTGTGGACTGCAGCTTCAATTTCCCTCTGGGAAGCAACACAGCACATCTCAGATTCCATTTCCACACCTTCTTGGCTGGTTTGAGGTCCCAGATGTGGAGAAGTTGGGTGGAGAGCATGGCAGGGAGGAGGAAGCAAGTTGCTTTTCCATGCTGAACAACAGGAATGCTGTGGGGGGTTGTGGACAGCAGTGGAGGGCACTGTGCCCTGCTGCAGGACGTGATTTCTCCTGCTTGCTGCCCTGCTTCCCTTGCTCTGTTCTGCACTTTTAATTCTTGACTGGCAAGTTGCCCTGGGAATAGGGGCCAATAAGCTCTACAGCAAAAGCCAATGTTATTGGAAGGCTGGGAGAAGATATGAGAAGAGCGTTAAGCTCCTTAGCAATTTTAATTTGTCCACTGTGATATATTTATTAGAGTAGTTTGTATAGGAATCAATTTTTCTTTTTATGCAAACTTGTGTCAATAGACATTAAAAAAAAGACTAGTGAAATAATGGTAGCTCAGCATTAACAGCCTGGGTGCTCAGTCTGATTCTAATGGCGTATTCCTATTCCTATGCCTCCCACCCATTTTGTGCTTCTATTTTCCTAATTCTGTGAAACTTGTTTGGGAACTCTGCTGTCTCCTGGGGTCCTGTTGTAAATACTTCATCTGATTATCTGTACTGTGAACTTCAGGTGCTGCCCTGCTGTAGCCTGCCCTGACGGGTTCTGGCACCCTGACCCATAGACCAGCAGCCCAAACCCTATGTTTGCCTGAAAGAAGGGTTGGCAGGCAGAAGGGCCATCCGTAGCACACATTTTGAGCGTGTGCTAAACCTGCACTCCCACAGCAGCACCTGTAATTGCTATAACACGTGTTTGGCCTGACTAGTTGTCCCTCCCCGGGGCATACTTAGAGTGGGGGCACGTTAGCCTTTCTCCCATTCTGTGTTCTCCTCTGTCTGCAAACCCAGCCTTGCTGACGCCCAGACCCACTTCTATTGTTAATATTTAGGATGCAGTTGCTCACCTGAGTAACTCTATTATACTAATGGATCCAATTGCCTGTTCCCTAACAATCATTTCTGTATGTAGAAAACAAATAAAGGCTCCAAAAAGTGTTTAAAGGACAGCATTGGGATGAGAACACTACTTCATAAAAATTACACAAAGATATACAAACCCAAAATAAGTCTATGCCCAAATCTATGAAAATGTAGATTTTGTAAATCGAATTTAGCAAACCAGTTTTTAGAATGGCCGCATCTGTTTCTGGAACATAGCAAGACACAGATGTGGAAGCAACAGTGAAACTGAGACAGGAAGCTTGTCAAATGGGAAAACGGAGCAAGCTCTCTGACTCCAGAACTCAGAGCAACAAAACGATGATAAATCCACGAGAGCTGCTGATAAAACCATACTGTCATTGCAGGGATGCATTTGCTACAAAAATATGAATGTTATCGGTCAATATGATTTTAGCAGGTGTTAAACAGATGTCATTAAAATCTTTTAGGTTCATTCTGATGAATAATAAAAAGGAAAATTTAATTTTTGGCCCTAAAAACTGATGTTTTACGTAAGGAAATGTTATATTCCTGCAGCCTCCAAATGACCCTCTTTTTGGTGGTCATTGCCCAGAGAAAATTTGAAGAGTTTCTTTTCACCCACATGAAGAATATGGTGTCATCTGTCTCTCAGGTACATTTCTGCCTGGCCCCAGAATCTTTGATAAAGGTTTGTAGAAGGTTCTAGAAGGGACTCCCTGAAGTTGACATGTCAGAAAGCACATAGGAAATAAGCGATTCTGTAAATAACAAGCCACACATGTCTCCACTGAATCACATGGAGTCTCAGGCATCCATCCAAGATCAGTATCCCCGAGGACTCACTCTGAAGCTTTTTTTCCTGTGTTTTTCTCAGAGATTCACGGAAAACTGTCAGAATTAGTGATGATATAAGAGTGTCTCTGGAGTTTGAAAGCTTGGAAGAAGCTTAACTGCCTTCTTTGCTCCAGGGAGAGACAAAAAGAAGCAGAAAGTATGCATATCACTTTATTTCTATTCTAATTCTATTTCCCCAAATAGACATGAGCATAGTAGAGGTATTTTCTTTTGGATACTTCTCTAGCAAACATTCATCTTGGAATACTCTTGAGAAAGTATGTCAGATTCACTTTTGCATAGAAACTTGCAACATGGTCTAAAATAAATAAAAATTACAGTCTTAAATAATGCAAAGAAGCACAAAACAAAAACAAACAAACAAAGCAAAAACAACCCAACAAAGACTTGACTAGAAGGATGAGCTGCTGAGAATTCATTTTGTGATTTAAATTTTGCTGCTGAAACAAGAAGGTACCTTGCTCTTGAGGGGTAGGAGAAGTCACTGCAGAAAATCCCTGGAACAATAGGCATAATTTAGGCTGATTTTTGTGTCTCTAAACTCAAGGACATTTCTAGTAGTTTGTTGTACTGTTCGTGTTCATCAAGCAATTTTATTGGGGAAGGAAAAAAACTGGATGATTTGTTTTGCTTTGGAGGAACTAAAGAATGAGGAGGCAATGCCCTATAGCACTTGGTGGGTGGAGACAGATGGGGAAGGGAAAGGAGAGAAGAGACAAAGTGCTGAGTCCTAAATGGTGCTGGAAACTGTGGACCTCGTGAAACCTGAGGGGGGCAAAAAGACATCGAACAAGAAGGACTCCTGGTGGCTAAGCTCGAATTTTTAAAACAGCCTAGCAGCCATTTCTGCATAGGGGCCTCTCATACAAACTGCGTTTTGATGAGAAGCTTCTGCAGTAAACTGCCTGCCTCTGAGCTGAACAGCCTACCTTTGCACTGGACTGCCTGACTGCACTGCCTACCTGCATTGCGTTTCTGCCACCTGAATCAGCCCTTATTAAGGGTTCCTGAAGTCCTATTTCAACCAATAGAACTGAGTCTTTCCCCATCTGGTCAGAGCTGTGTAGCTCTGAGCAATCGGAGCAGCTTCATTCTGACAAATTAGAACAGTGCCTTCAGACCAGTCATATTGTGAGGATTTGGCGTCCTCATTTGCAGGAGGACAGATCAATCAGAAACCAAGGGTGGGGACTTCTGTCCCTGTAAGCCAGCTCCCCTTCTGCTCAGTGAGAGGAGTTTCCACAGAAGACTGAAGACAGTGTTTCTGGGCTGTAGCCAGCCATGGAAGACATCTCACGACATCTCAGAGTGGAGCTGCCTAGCCAAGGAGGGGCCTGCACCAGGGCGCCCTGGGCTCTCTGGGCAGCCTCACAGGCACCTCAAAGCAGTGCTCTATCACAGTCATGTTGTATTACCGCTGACCTGTTTGCACTAAATAAAGTTTCCTTCTTCACCACCCCCCAATTGGGGATTGCTGTTGGTGTTTGGACTGGCATCAATGACCATCGGTTAGTTGACAACCTGCACAGGGAAGTCACCTAGAAGTTCACTAAAGAGAAAGTTGTGACACCAGTTAGTGTCCACTTACCATAAAAGAAAGACTATACCATGTATCTTTTGATGAGCATAGGTCTATTTTGGAAATTTCAGCCTGTTGAAATAGGACTCTAATTTTCTTAGTATCCTATATTTGGAGCATTGGCCTTGTCATATTTTACTGAAGTGTGGCAGAGTGTATGTAACTAGGCTGCCTGGTTTGAACCCTAGCTCTAAAATATGAGCCATGTGATGACGGCAAAGCTATTTCTCTCTGAGCTGCAATTCCCTCATCTGAAAGTGCAGGTAATAATAAGTAACTGTTTCATAGGACAGCAATGAGGACTAAGTTAGTTAATATAGATTGAGCACAACAGTGCTTGGCACATAGTTATTATTATGAAAGTGTATGCTCTTAACAACTAGAACTAAGTCCACTTGAAGGCATTTCTAGCAGCCCACTTGGAATACTGTCCTTGGACTAGAACTTACTGATGTTTTTTCCACACAACTTCTTCTCTTTTACTACCTTCTAATAGCCTAGAAAGTGGTGATGGGCAATTCTGGGATACAGAGACCAAGAAAAACCTGGAGGAGCTGACTTTCTCCAATCATAAGCTTGAGCACGCATCTTTATGCGTTGTGTTCACCCTGCAAAGAATTTCCAACTAAATGCTGAAACTCAAGTTCTAACCTGTGGCATCCTTAAGTGGGAGAAATTAGCCAAAAACCATACAAAACAACATAATGATTTCTAAAGAGGAAAATGGGAAAAGTAGACCAATGAATGAAATAGATCAAAATGAAATTTTAAAACAATGGCTACCTGGAAAATTTCTGGTACCCATAACAGCTAGAAAAAATATGGATATTAATACATAGAAATGCACGGATAATAGCAACAGGGACTACCACGAAGTGCCGACTACTGCCCTCAGAGAAGTGAGAACACAGGGAAGTTATCATGAAACCAATGAGGCTGAAATTTCAGGGACCTCAGTTACTTTTGGCTCCTCCAAGTCCCTGAGAGGCCCTAGAAACATGGTCATTTGGCTGTATGCTATTGTAAGGTTTGGAAAAATAGTATATTTCACTCCAGTTTCTTAGGAATGCTATTTCTACTCTGGCTTTTTTTCTAAAACACTTCCCCTATGATGGCAGGCATGACAGGCAGCCTCTAACATGGTCTTTAATGATCTCCATCTCTTGGTATGCATTCCCTTGCATAATCTCCTTCCCTTGACTGTAGGTTGGACCTAGTGACTCACTTCTAACAAAGAGAATATAGCAGAAATAATGGGATGTTACATAAAAGATTCAATTATGAAAGGGCTGTGGCGTCCTTCATGGATATTTACTCTTGCTTTCTCTTCGAATACTCCCTCTGGGGAAGCCAGGTGCCATGCCATGAAGAAGTTCTGTGGAGACACTCACATAAGGGAGTTTGGAAGAGAATCCTCTGAGGCCTGCCAGCAACCACCTGAGCCTGGACTGGAAGCTCCTCCAGTCAAATCTTCTGACAGAATTATAGGTTTGGCCAACGACTTGACTGCATGACGGGTTTTGAGCCAGAAGAATCCAAATAAGCCATGCCCAGGTTCTATGAGAACCACGGAAAGTACAAAATATATGTCTGCTGTTTAAGCTGCTATGTTGGGACATTTTTGTGACGTGGCAATAGGCACCTACTTCAGGGGTGGCTGTGGGTGTTTTAGGAAACCAGCTAGGAGAGCGAGTCAGAGAGTCATTCAGCTAGGCTTAGAGGAAATTTTATGTTTGTCAGTATAATTAAGTGAACACTAGCCATGCTGGTAGAGGACATTTCCAGCTCAAAGTGCTAATTCACCATATAGCATGGCATTAAGGAGCAGGGCCAGAGATCATACTGTGACATGAACATGGCCATTTACAGACCGTTTGCTAAATCTCAGTGGAGGAAAATCTACCTTCGTGGTACTTGAAATTGTTATTTCTAAGTTGACTGTTTCAGCCCTGGCTGGTGTAGCTCAGTGGATTGAGCACGGCGCCTATGAACCAAAGGGTCACAAGTCAAGTTCCCAATCAGAGCGCATGCCTGGGCTTCAGGCCGGGTCCCCAGTAGGGGGCGTGCCAGGGGTAGCCACACATTGATGTTTCTCTCCCTCTCTTTCCTTCCCTTCCCCTCTCTCTATAAATAAATAAATAAAATATTTTAAAAATAGGTGAATACTTCGTTAAAAAATAAGTTGACTCACTGTTCAGCCATAGTTGAAGTAATTATTTTATTATTTTACAAGTTGTATGTTTTAGGGGCGTTCTTGTAAATCACGTAGTTTCTTTTTTCTAGCTTTACTGAAGTATAACTGACAAAAATTGTACATATTTACACTGTAAAAATTGTATGTATTTAAGGAATACAAAGTGATAATTTGGTACACCTGTGCATTGTGAAACAATCACTGCAGTCAGGTCACCGAACACATTCATCACCTTATTACTTACCTTGTGTGCGTGCACAGGTGTGTGGCGAAAACAAAGTCTAACTCTCATTGCAGATTCCAAGTGCACAGTACAGTGCTGCTAACTCCAGTCACCACGGTGTGCAGCGGACCCTCCGAACTTACTCACTCACCTTGTCGCTGACAGTGGAGCCCCTTGGCCAGCATCCCCCCATGTTCCCCCACTGTCCGGCCCCTGGCAACAACTACTGCTCTGCGCTCTGCTTCTGAGAATTCAGCTTTTCTAGATTCTACATGTAACTGAGATCATGCAATATGTCTATCTGTGCCTAGCTTATTTCACTTATCATAGTATCTTTCAGGTTCATCATGTTGTTGCGAAGGGCAGGATCTCCTTCTGAGTAATGACCCCTCTGCATTTCTGCAGGTGGGACAAACACAGACTTACGGCCATTCATATGGAAAATAATACAATAATTAATAAATAATAATACAAGAATAAACTGTGTTTTGTGTACTCACCACTGTAAACCTACTTTGCCCCACTCTGTCCGTATACATACATAATGTTCTCTTCATCCATCGTCAGTCCGTGGACATTTACGCTGTTTTCGTGTCCTGGTTATTGTGACTTGTGTCGCAGTGAACATGGAAGTGAACACATCTCTTCGAGATATTGACTTCACTTCCTTTGGATATGCACCAAAAGCAGAATTTCTACATCACACAGTAGTTCTACTGTTTTCCCTGAGAACTGCACCAATTCATATCCCTACCCACAGTGCCAAATGAAAAAGGGCTTCATTTTCTCCAGATCATCTCCAACACTGGTTATCGCTTGTCTTTTCTGATAATAGCCATCTTAACAGTTGACATCGCGTTGTGGTCTTGATTTTCATTTTCCCAATGTTTAGTGATTTTGCACACATTTTCACATGCCTGTAGATATATATTTAAATGTTTATTCAGGCCCTTTGTCTATTTTTGGTTGTTATTGAGTTATATGAGTTCCTCACATATTTTGGATGTTAACCTCTTATAATATATATGGTTTGCAAATATTTTCTTCCATTCTGCATGTTGTCTTTTCATTTTGTTTATTTTTTCCTCTGTTCTGCAGCAGCTCTTTAGTTTAATGTGGTCCCACTTATTTATTTTTGCTTGTGCTTTCAGTGTCATATCCAAGAATCATTGCCAAGACCAACATATGAAGGAAATTTTTTTCATGTTTTTTCTAAAAGTTTTATGAGTTGAGTTCTTACATTTAAGTCTTTAATCCATTTCAAATTGAATTTTTGTGTATGGAACATTTTCAACATACATTCCAGCTCTGGTTTTTCTGCACCAAGTGTAAATAAAAGGGAAGAGTCTGCCTGCTACAACGTTGTTCAGGCCTTGTGGCACGTCACACTGACAGGCTAAAGACAATCATCTGGGCATTAATGAGGTTCACATAGTTGATAAAAAGTTACACCAGCTGAAGTAATTTGGAAATATGCTTTGGAACTTTGCAACAAAATCAATGAAGTTTTAATTGGATGTATGTAAAAGGTCCTTCTTTTTTTAACCTATCTATTTTTCAAAAAAAATTAGAGAATACTGAGAAAAAAGTTAAGAAAAATAGAAGCAATACAGAGGAACAATAAAATCAATGGAAATTATTCTGACCAAAAAGTAAGTTGTAGCAAACATATTTCTTCAAGTCATACCAAAAATAATAATTCATTACAAGAAAATGATACATTTTGATAAGGAGAATTAAATATGCCATTGGGTTGTTTGATAATTCCATTAGTGAGGAGGAAGAAACCACACAGGAATATATTTTAAAAACTTTACATTTTTGATTCGACCAAAAAAAAGACATCATGAAAGATAGCATAAAATTCATAATAACCACAAAAATGAAGACACTGGGGACATACTGGTAAATGAATAGTTTCAGTTTAAGGGAATTTAAGATTAGGTACTGCACAAGAAAATTGGAAATGATCTGAAATCTTCCAACACGTTCGTGAGGGAAACTGAAGAGGGGTCTGCAGCCCAGACAACAGTCTGGAAACTTCACTGACATCACTGACATGGGGTCAGGAGGCTGAAACCTTTCTAAGTTATCAATGAAAAAATCAAACATGTTCAAGGAAGTTTGGATTCTATTTATTATTTATTTTAGGAGATAATATTGAATTATTCTCTGGTCCTCTCTTTTATCAAATCCAGGAGCCCCTTTCTCAGGCCTCAGAAAGAGAAGAACTAAACACTGTCATAGCCATCTCAGCAGAGGCCGAGACAGCAGTTTGCATCAGTAATGGAATAACATCTCAGTCTGCAGCCACTGCCTTTGGATTTGTTTTTCCAAGTACATTGACTTTGTAGTCACATGGCTAAAAATACTGGCTAACGTAATGCCTCCTGGAAAGAAGAAAAGATCTACTTACTCCAGGACAAATTCTACATCAACCACAGAATGCAAAATGTTTCTTCTCCTGCTTAAAACATTTAAATTCTCTAACTTCCCTCCACCTCAAGTAATAGGGGAAAAAAAAAAAACTGGCAATTTTAAAATAGTAGCTTGTCCCTAGTTCACACTCCAGCTATTTATATGAATATCAATACAAGTAAACATTGCAGTCTGGGCTCGGGAATGGGCTGCCTAATGCTCTTCAGATTTCAGTTTTGTAGCACTTTTGGCTGAATTCATAACTCCATGGAAGGTTTATTTCTGTCGTGGTCAGATGTTTTGCCCAATAACTGGCAAATGCCCGAGTCAACAGCAGCAAAGCAGGACTTGCAGGGGAGAGCTGTCTGAAAACAAAACCCCACTGAGTCACCTCATCTGGGTTTGGGGCTCATTTTACAGAGCATTTGTCCTTGGGAAAATTCACCACCTATAGAGAGTTTCAGTCCCTTGGCTTCACTTCACTTGCTGTACTGAAGGACATGTAAGATGGCTAAGGTCTTTTGAAGCGTTATGTTCATTTTAGACATTTGCGTAAACAATTTATACTGTTTTCCAAAATAGTCACATTGGAATTTTTTCAAGGGTGGTGCGTCTCTATCTAAAAACATTTACTTGGGAAGTTTTTCTTAATAATGTAAGTAGTCATAGACACCACTGATACATGTAGAGCATTTGTGCAGTGCAGATAGTGTTCTAGCAAGTACATGTGTTAAATCATTTGATTGTGACGATGACCCTATGAGTAGTAACTGTTAACATTTCCGTTGTAGAAAGAAGGCATGGGGAATTTAAGTAACTTACTAAATATCACAGTAAGTGGTATTAAAGTGTAGTTTCTAAGAGGTAAACACAAATGTCAAACAAATATATGGTGAAAACAGATAAATGATATATTTAACTCATTAATGAGAGATCTAGCACAATGGTTCAGGTAATCCAAAAAAGAATCTGAGAAACAGATGATAAAGTCAGGAGAAGCATACTGAAATAAGGTTATTAAGTTAGAGACAAATTAGTTTATCTGTTATAGAACACTAAACCTATTGCATTGTATTGTGTTTTCTACTGGACAGGAAACATTCACTGCTCTGCTGGATCTGCATGCAAACATCTAAGTCAGCAGATCTTAAACTGAGGACCATGAACTTCTGGGGAAACTGGGCCTTTTCCAGGGGCCACAAGGTCAAAACTACTTTCACAATGATAATGACATATTATTTGCCTCTTTGCTTATTAACATTTGCATCAATGATGCAAAAACAGTAGTGGTTGAAATTGATTACACTAAATTGTACTAGCAGCCATTAAATTATTTGCCATCAGATATATACAGATTAAAATAAGTCAGTTTTATGTAAGATATCTTTAATATTACAGTAAAAATCATTACTGTATTTTTCAGACTATAAGACGCATTTTTTTTAGCACATGTTTTGCTTCAAAAATTTTTGCCCCTATTTTCCTCCTCTAAAACCTAGGTGCATCTTATGGTGTAGACCCCAGACACACTTAGGTTTTAGAGGAAGAAAATAGGGTAAAAAATTTTGAAGCAAAAAAATGTGCTAAAATGTGCATCTTATAGTCCGAAAGATATAATAATGTTATTAAATTTCAACCTTTGAGGACAACTTTTAATATTCTTTGGGACAAAACGGGAAGATTTGAGAAAGTACTTCTGCTACCTGATGAAATATCACAGCAGTCTTAGGGGAAAGGATTCATGCAATAGTTTGTGTTGTTAACTGAGGTAGCTGATTTTTTTCATGGAGTATCAGTTTTTTAAGAGTAATAAATGGTTGTTATATTTACTTGAGTATTCGCCAGGGATTTTCTCAAACATAAACAAAGTAAGCATGGCTCTTCAAGGAAAAGTGCTAATAATATTTGTTGACTTGATAAAAATTAGGGCTTTCAAGCTAAAATTAGAATTTTGAAAAAAGTGTATCTGCAATTGTGAATTTAATAGCTTCCTGACATTTAAAGGTTTTTCTCAAGCAATGAATGATGCTATTAATAGATATAGTTTTTGATATCATATATAGAAATGTATCAACATTTTGAATATGTGCATAATTTAGTAAACCGATATTTTCCAAATGACAAGGTGTGGCGTTCCAAAGTTACATATTAAGTACACACAATCCATTTCAATTGTACAATGTTCCAATGCACTTTAATTTAATGGAGCACAGAAAGGTCACTGATGTGGTTTCAGAATCCACATTGCAATGAACCTTTAAAAACAACAGTTTGTATAGTTTTGGTGTAACAATCAAGAAGAATATCTACCACCCTTATTAACGACTTCCTTCTTCCAACTGTATATGTGTATTATGCCAAATTTTCCTCATATACGTCAACTAAAATAATATATAGGAATAGGTTACATACAGAAATACGTATAGGAAACAAACTTTCTTCTATTGGCCAAAAATTAAAGAGAACTGCAAAAATGTAAAATAATTCTATTATTTACACTTAAATTTTATGTTTGGGAAGTAGAGTTTTTTCTTAAAACATGGTATTTCTATTAACAAATAATCAGTTTATTATAATTATTATTTTGCATAAACTAAAAATAGGTACTCCAATTTTTATTTTAATTTCTAATATGATAAATATCAATAGAGGTACCTACTCATTATTTGCAACAATTTGTTAAAATGTAAAGGGTCTGGAGACCAGACCAAAACATTGGAAATTGCTGATCTAATTGTAAATCAAAGTACTTCCCTTAGCACAGGAGCCCCAGACTGGGGAGCTGCCTAAGTGTTCGTGGTATTCCCCCCCCAAAAAAACACCTTGAGGACTACCTGATGTGGACATGCCATTTATTACTCACCTTTCAGGGGAGCGCACCGATGGTGACAGGTCGATGTGAGAGAGACTGCAGGTCCTCCCGTCTGAGGCTCGTTATAAGGGGTCTCAGATGAAGGAGGCACGTGTTCTCTGTATGACTCTAAACTACATTACTTCAGTGTGTAAAAGGTCAAAAAGCAGCCACAGGACAAGAAGCTGCTCCCAAAAGGAGAAAAGAAGGGAGTTACAATCCATTCCCAAAACAACACATATTCCTTCTGGCCAGGGCCCCCTGTCCCCTCCACCCCCACTAGCTCTCAGTCATGGGAGGGGCAAAGGTCATGTCCATGGACCCCGCACTCCCTTAGTTAATGAAATAATACTTGATTAGACAAAGCTCCACCATAATGCTAAAAAACCATTGTGTCACTTCTTCCTTATTTTCCAGTTTTACATAATTATCTATAACAGTAGTAGATCCAGAATCTGAATCCAGGCAATCTGGCTTTGCAGTCTATCCTCTTAGCCACTAAAGTCATTTTTTTTAAGTAGAGGAAATATGTAAATATCAACAAGAAGAAACATCAGACTTAAATATCTAATGATGCTTTCTTGTAAAACATAGAACAAACAGAAAGGTAAGATGTAGAAATAAAAAACAAAACAAAACAACAACAACAACAACAAAAAGGCCTTGGCCATGTAGCTCAGTCAGTTAGAGCATTATCCTGTCGTGCCAAGGTTGCAGGTTTGATCCCTAGTCAGGGCACGTACAAGAAACAACAAATAAATGCATAAATAAGTGAAACAATGAATCCATCCCTCAATCCTTCTCCCACTCTTTCTGCATCACTCTCTCTCTCTCTCTCTTTCTCTCTGTCTTCCCTCTTTTTCACTAAAATTATTAAATTTTAAAAATTATTTAAAAAAAACAATTTCACTTATGAGTCCCAATCTAACCTTGGAGCTATCTAATGGGTTCCAGGGATGGCTTAATTTTTTAAATCCCTGGGCTTTTTCAAATCTTATTAAGTAAAATTACTAATAAAAATTTAACTGGTAATCTACCCTAAAGAAAGAAAGTACTGTACTTTTAACATTCAAATTTTTCCTTGATGATAACAACAGAGTTCTCAGGAATGTTAAAAGATAGCAAAAGATCCTGGTCAAAGCCATTTCCAAAAGAATTCAAGATGGCAGAAGAGTAAATGGAATCACACTAACCATCTCCCAGGACCAAACTGGAATTACAACTAAATTAAAGAAAAAACACCCTGAATAACCAACTGAACACTAATTGGAGAGAAGCCTTATAACCAAGGACAGATGGAAGAAACCACTTACTATAATGAGACTGGTAGAGAGCATGTAGGTGTGAGAGGGCTGTATGGGTTCCCATAGGGGGCTACTGAGGTTCCCAGAGGGATATTTAAATGGTGGGATTTGCCATGAGAAGTGTGGGGTCTAAATCCCAAACTGGGCTCCCCAGCCTAGAGCACCATACCCAGGAAAGGAACCCAAGTAACACCCAGCTGTGAAAAGCAGTGGGGTTTCCATCCATTAGGGAGAGATGGCTTGAGACACAGAGAGCCTCTTAATAGGCCAACTCACAAAATTTTGTTTACAGCCACTTACTACGGGTTTTGGCAGAGGGAGGGCAGAGTGGATTAGAGATGTGTGTGGAGAGTCTGTGTCTGGTGGCTCTGGGGAGAGAGCTGAACGATCAATCAGCGCCAGGATCCCTGTGCTGGGTCATTCCCCGTACTGCAGAGGCCATCTTTGTCTGGCAGAGCACTTGGTTCCAAGCAGCAGGAGCCTGAGGGGAAGCAATAGCCCCACCCACAGGAATTCCTCCTGCTTGGAGCTCCTGGGTAGTATAGCTGGAGGCAATCTCGGAAATCAAGCCTGACGGAAAGCCTGCAGGTAGAGGTGGATCTCTGGGAGGTCTGAGACGTTAGCTGACCCTCCCCCAGGCCCAGTGCTGATACAAAGCCGTTCCTGATGTGCAGTTTGGTTCTTTCTGGACATACCCAGGCTCAGCAGGGGAGCCACAAGCTGTGGATTGCTGATAGCTCTGAACAGGTTGCCTGGGGCCAGTCATAGTCAACGTCTGAAGTAAGTCTGCACCAGAGTCTTTGCAGATCTACCTAATACATACAAACAAACACAAAGAAGCAGCTAAACTGGGAAGATAAAGAAACAGGCTCAAATGAAAGAATAAGAGAATTCTCCAGAAGAACTAAATGAAATGGAGACAAGCAACTTGTCAGATAGAGGGTTTAGAGTAATGATTATAAGGATACTCAGCAGCATGAAAAAGAGACATAGAAACCATAAAAAAACAGTCAGAAATAACACAATCAGATATAAATAATACACTGGAAAGAATAAACAGTAGGTTAGATGAAGCAGAGGATCAAATCAGTGGTTTCGAAGATAAGGTAGAGAAAAACACCCAAGTGGAGCAGCAAAAAGAAAAAAACAATTTTAAAAAAATCATGAGAGCTTAAGAAACCTTTGAGACAACATGAAGTTCAACAACATTCACATCATGGGAACACCAGAAGGAGAAGAGAGTGACCGAGGGACTGAGAACCTATTTGAAGAAATAATGATGGAAAACTTTCCTAATTTGATGAAGGAAAAGGCACAGAACTCAAGGAAGTGCAGAGAGTCCCAAACAAGTTGGACCCAAAGAGGCCTACACCAAGACACATCATATTTAAAATGACAAAGTTTAAAGACAAGGAAAAAATCCTAAAAGCCACAAGAGAAAAGTAGGTAGTTACCTACAAGGGAGGTCCAATAGACTGTCATATGATTTCTTGAAAACATTTCAGAGCAGAAAGAATTAGCATGAAATATTCAGGGTGGTGAAAAGCAAGGACCTACAACCAAGGCTACTTTACCCAGCAAGGCTATCAATTAAAATTTAAGGAGAAATGAAGAGCTTCTTAGACAAGAAAAAGCTAAAGAAGTTGGTTAACACCAAAGCAGTACTGCAACAATTGTTAAAGGGCTTGCTTTAAGGAGAAGAAAAAGGAGAAGAAAGGAATATAGTTTTAAAATAAAATGGCACTCCATACAAATCTATCAATAATCACTTTAAATGTAAATGGTTTAAATGCTCCGACAAAAATATACAGGGTAGCTGAATGGATGAGAAAACAAGATATATGTATATCTGTTTTCTAAAATGTAAAGGGATGGAAAAAGATATTTCACTGAAATGAGAAGGAAAAAAAGGTAGGGTAGCAGTACTTATATCTGACAAATTTGACTTTAAAACCAAGGCTCTAGTAAGAGACAAAGAAAGCACCACATAATGATAAAAGGAACAATCTAACAAGAGGATATAATCCTAGTAAACATTTGTGCAGCCAATATAGGAGTTTTGATAAATGCAACAAATGATCTGTTAACCATTTTCTATACTTTTGTCTTTTCCAAGTGTATTCAGGTTATCTATTTCCCTTTGTATAAGTTTTGACCAAGAAATTGATCCACTTCATCTAAGTTGGTTACATCAACTCAGTTTGATAGTGTTGTTCTGGTCAACTATATTGCCATTGATGTTCTACCTGCTTGATACATCAGTTACTGACAGAGGGTTGTTTAAGGCTATAACTGTAATAGTGGATTTGTCTATTCCTTCATTCGGTTCTATAAGTTTCTGCCTTCATATTTTGATATACTCTTGTTAGGTGCATACACATTTAGAATTGTTGTGTTTTCTCATAGTTAACATTATTGTATGTTCTTTCTATCCCTGCATATTTTCTTGTTCTGAGATTGACTTTGTCCAAAGTCAGTATTGTTACTTCAGATTTTAAAAAAATTACTGTTAGTGTGGTATAACTTCATGCATTCCTGACTCATATCCACGCCTTTCTTCGTTTTTAGTTTTCTTTAGTTTGGATATAATAAGCTTACGTATGGTTTTCATCCAGCCTAGAGCTGAACTTTCTACATCTATGGCTATGGTTTGGTGTCTGTCATTAATTTTGGAAAATTCTTATCCATTAGTGTTTCAAAGAGTTCTTTCGTTCCATTTTTCTTCTCTTTCTGGTATTCTAATTATGCACATTTTACATCTTTTGAAATTTTCCACAGTTCTTGAATGTTCTGATGTGTGCATTAGTTTTTCTTTTTGCATTTTAGCTTGGGAAATTTCTATTGACCTGTCTTCAGTCTCACTGATTCTTTCATCAGCCATGTGAAGTCTATTGATAAACCCATCAAAGGAATTTTCCATTTCTGTTACAGTTTTTTGGATTTCTAACATTTTCTTTTTGTACTTAGAGCTTCCCTCTCTTGTTTACATCAGCCATCTGCTCTTAAATGTTGTCTACTTTTCCATTAGATTTTAAATTCCCTATTTAATATTTCCAGCCACTGTGTTACATGAGTCTGGTTCTAATGTTTGCTTTGTCTTGTCAGAATGGTTTTTTTCTTGCTTTTTGGCATGCTTTCAAATTACTTGTTGGGAGCCGAACATGTTGTTCCAGGTAGTAGAAAATTATTAAATAGGTCTTTAATGTAAGGTTTTGTATTAATCTGGTTAGGAGTTGGACAGTGCCTAATATTAGCTGTAGCTGTAGATGGCAGTGGCTTCAAATCCCTCTGGAATTCTTATGCTGGCCTCTCCCATTGACTTTGGCTTTCCCTAAGTGTTTCCCTTCAGAGAGAGTCTGTGTCTCACAGCTCTTTCAACTGTAGCTCGCTATAATTATACTGAAGTTTTATTGAAGTTCTGGCAGTAACGTATGAGAGACACCAATGTTCTATGAACTTCCAATGAAATCTCAGGTTTTTAGTAGATCTGTGTCTCTGGTTTCTGACTTTCACAAATATTTTCAGTGGCATAATCCTATCACCTATACTCACGGCCCTATCTTCCTGGATAAGCATTCCCAATATATTTCCTTAAAAAATAGATTTTATTACTATGTTACACTATTTCTTGACTGTGTTCCACTCCCCCAGCCCCCAGCCAGCCTTTGGTGAGACAAAGAGACTTGAATGGGATGGAGTGGGAGGAAGGCCCTCTCTATACGGGATCAGGCTCTGGAAAAGTCTTTTCCCTGAAGAGCAGCCCCTTGTTTATGAAGAACGCTCTGGTTATACTTCAAAACAATTACTCTTTTCCTCTCCTTGTCAGAGCCATAAAAGAATTAGCTTTTTATCATGAGAATCTAGTATGGTTCTGAGAGCCAAAGTACTTAAAAACAACGGAGTGGCTCCCTACTATTTAGCCCCCACAGCTTCTCACTCGCAAGGTGGTCTACACTCAGCCTCCAGCAGTTCGCCAACATTGCCACTTAGGTGTCCCAGCAGTTTCTGAACTCCAGCTGCTTCTGCTCCTGGTCAGCTGGCCTTGGCTGTGGTTCTCTCCGGGGGCCGATTTCTCTCGATTGAAATGGGTTGGTTTGCCCTAAAACCTCAATTTTCCAATGGATCCAAGAAAAGTAATGGATTTTCAATTTGTCTAGTATTTTTCTTGTTGTAAAGGAGTAACTATTTCCATATCCTTTACATTTTAGAGCTAAAACCAGAAGTCACTGATAACTTTTAAAAATTATATTTATAGCTAAAGCAAGTTAAACTTGGATTACTGGCTCTTATTTACAAATGACATTTGTCATCCTTATTTCTTTTCCATAATTAGATATCATTTCAATATGCTCAGTAGTTGGTTGATATTAATTAAACTGTCTGGATATTGGAGATGTACATGATGAGGTAAAGAGCTGTTATGCTGTATTTTTCATTTTTTGTTTCCAATGTCCTACTTCTGTGTAAATAATAATAATAATAATAATAATAATAAAAAATATAAACCAGATGGCTTGTCAATACTCTTCTGAACAACAACTCCACCGAGGCAGCTCTATGGGACATGCCCTGCACTTAGATCCACGCAGGACTTCATAGACACCAGAGATGTACAAGGTGTGGTTAAAGAGGCCAACTGTCTCCAAAAGATTTTTGTCTTCTAATTATTATAAAGTTTGTGGGATAATCAAGAGGACGCATATAATTCTACCAAGATATTCCCTATAGTGGTCTTGTCTAAGATAAGAAAGAATATTTAAAATAAATATTACCTATTTTTCTCCCTTCACTTTGCTCGTACTATTACAAATATCTTATGCAGTGAACATTGCCCACTTTCCACATTTTAGTTACTGCTTTTAGCAAAAGTATCTTTATTGAGGAAATGTGGATTTTCTCCTGCAATTTATGTGTGCGTGTGTATATGACAGGGAAAGAAATTAGAGGTTAGACATCCTTGCCTCAAATACTTATTCTAATCAAGTTAAGACTGTGTATGTTTGGCACACATGGGTAATATTCATGCTGAATAAGAGGCTATACAAATTATAGTTTTGCATAAATGAATAATTTCATATATGTTGATAATTCATGCACTGTCAAGTGATCCAAAGAACACTGATGCTTTCCAAGTTTTTTTTTCCCTCCCTTCGCTCAAAGGGACTTGATTAAATACTTTCTTTGATATGAGAGGGGAATGAAACAAGTGCCCCTCCTCCACGCCCCCCACAACTCGCCAGACTGCAGAGCTGACCTTCAATGTGTGCCCACGTCGAGTGTCTCAGCAGACCAGAACACCAACTGTTATTTCTTCTTCTCTTCATTGAAAGACTGGTAAATGTTACCCAGAGGGAAGTAAAAAAGATTCTCTTAAATGTGGTCTTTAGCTAATTTTTCCTCTCAGGCAGCATTATAATGCTTTAGCAAGAGGCAGCATTGTTCATGGTTTCCTATAGTAATTCCTCTTCCAACACTCATCAAATTGGACTTCTCTGAAAGTGATCAGCTTAATGGTCACTGATTCAGAAGGAGAAACAAATCTCTTATATAATGCTGTCTTTCTCTTAAACACCCAGTAATATTTGGTAATTTAAACTTTTATATATAATGGCAAAGATATAGTTTATTACCACCAGAAGTTCCAGTTTGAGTCCAGCTTGGTGTGGAGACAGATCTGGGCATAGCTGATTAACTGCTACTGTTGGCCAAACAAACCCGTGAGCTGAGGGTTGGAGGATCTTCCCAGATAATAGCAATATACTGAGGAGAAGGAGTTAGGTACTGAGAGACTGAGTCAGCCGCAGGGTCATATTTGTGATTCTGAGCATTCTATGGTGGCTCCTATGTAACCTGCACCTGATAATGCAATCATTGTCTGTGTGGGCCCTAAAAATAAACCCTGATAAGTGCAAAAACAAAATAACTTGAAATTGAAGATGTTTCACCAAATGTAAAATATACTGGAGTGTAAGTACTGATCTGAGGAGCGTTTAATAGACTCTGACACAGAAAGGGGAAAAATCACTGCAAGACCCTGTTATTCAGTGTTAGCTCATTTTCCGAGAGCATTAAGAAATGGAACATGAGTCATACTTTGCCAAGTATTCATATTTGTGAGCACTTGTAACATTCCCCCTAGGGACATCAAAAATATATATAGAAAGGACTTTACATAAGTCCAGAGTTCTCACGTTAGCAAAAATAGTGATAACTAAATTTTTAACATGAGTTGTGATTTCATTAATTTTTACAGGAAAAGACTGGCTACACTTTTATCTTTGAGCTACTTCTAACCATATCCTCTGAACTAAATGCCACCTTCAATATCTCCCGTAGGCTGAGCGACATCAGCCTGTGTGCCTGTGTTTAAAAATTACTTTTAGTCCTGATATATTTAAGTTGGAAACATGATAATGAAGATTTTAAAGAATAAAATGGAGGCAGGAAACACAAAAGATTAAGGGAGATAGAAATCTATTTTAAAACAATGCATTTAAATTGTTCTATTTGATTTGGAGTATCCTATGGTATTTCAGAGTTATGTTCACTAATTTTAATATAAATTGCATTTAGACAAGCAGGACAGTAGAGTTTTTGACAGAGGATTTAAGCATCACTTTCAAATTTCCTGATACTTTAAGAATTAACCGGCTGATGAATCAATTAACTAATTAATATTATGTACTTTTAGAGTACCCAGTCATGACCTTCTATATTCCATTAAGATGCCATACTGGTTTCTCCCTCATTTTTATTTTTGTCTTTCAGCTGTGAAGTGACTTGTATGAGACATCTGTGCACAGTATATCCAGCTGTGATTTAATTCTTGGTTTCAGTGTTTTGTAGTTTTATTTTGTTTTGTTTTTTTTTCCAACTCAAAAATTAAAGGCAAATGCCAGTGGATGGAAATATTCAGAAAATGGATGGAAATGTAAGTAGTTTCCAAAGGGCAAAACTTTAAAATCCGACTTTTAGTTAGGGTCTCGAATGTCCATAGACTCTTTCTAGGAGCACACTAGTAAATATTATTTTTAATTAAATGCTTGACTTTTATGAAAGGGTCTAATTCTTTATCAGATTTCAAGGAAGAGGAGCCTAGAGGTCCTTCTTTAGATGAAAATGAATTCTACTTGTCCTACTTGCTGTATTGGTCTATCTTGCTACAGTGAAAGAGAAGATCAGTAAAATAGCAAAGCTTTTTATCATATTCCTGGAAATTAGGGCAACCCATCAGTTCTCTGAACCCAGGATGGAAATTGGCTTAAAAATGCAATAGGAATCACGGAGGCAAATTTCCTTCCTACTCCCTCTCTCCATCTGAATGGTCTACAGTAATGAGCAAGGAGACGAGATGCATGTACATATGCTGTCCCAGCTTCGCTCATAGAAAAGTAGGTTCTTCTCATTTACTGGTGCCATTTTAAGGTCACAGTATAAAAAGGGTCTCTGTTCTGCCATGGAATAGGTAAATATATTTGACTCAATTTTCAAATATATTTACCTGCAACTTATTTGCTGTGAGTGAAGGAAATGGATTTAAATACTTTTCATCATTTATCTTACTGCATTTCTTGTTCACAAAGCAGACACAAAATAGCATTTTGGCTAAGGCTGCACAACAAAAATACATAAAGATTTATCACAGAAGCTGACTAAATAACTTGGACCAGAGTCCCAGACTTTAAGTGCTAATTGTAAGTGCTTTAGACATATTTTTCCCCATAAATAATTAACATTTATTCTAGAATATACTTCCCTGGATTAGACATGTGAATGGTCATGACTGTTTTTTTGCAACTGGTAGCTGTAATGCCATTTAAAAATCTGACAAGTTTTTCCAATACCACTTCCACTCTTAAAATTACCAGCTGGATCTTTATTGGAGCTTGAGCGGAATGTTTAATTTAAATAAGAATATCTATCAGACCCGAACTCTGGAGTGTGCCTGTTCCTTTTTTAGGAAAAGTCCCGAGGCCTTTGCTCCATCTGTGCAATGGGATGAAACAGAGTAGCATTCCGTCCCTCACTCCGCATGGGGTAGCACTCTGAGCAGTGTACTCCCGTCTCTTACAGCCAAGAGCTTTGCCTTTTGAGCCCAATATTTACTCAAGTGTTGAACTGGCTGAACAGTTGAGACTTGGAGACCAGTCCTACTGGGATTATATAATCGGTGAAAGATTTCAGCAAAGGGACTATGAATATGGAATATAAAGAGTGGAAAATATTTTACAAAAAAATAAAAAGAAAAGGAAAATGGTATTAATGAAAGACAGGTTTGCTTTTAACATGACACTTTTTTTCAAGCCCATTTGTAAACTACCCTTTCTGTTCATAATTCTCAGATTGTAGTCTCTATTACGTTCATCGTTGTTGAACGTGTCGGTTTTGACTGTAAGTTGCTAGAAATAACTTTTTGGTAAAATATAGTATCTGATTTGTTTTAATCTCCAAGTATGTGAAATATGAGAAAGTTAGGATACATTCTTTGATTTTATTTTTATAAAGATCTTCTGAAACAGTCAAGGGAAATGTTTGCTCTGATAACTATAGGTTTTGATGCTGTCTCTGGAGTCAGGCTGTAACCTGATTCCTGCTTCTGTCGCATGTACTGGCCGTGAGAGCCTGACCAAGTCACGGCATCTGTCTTTGGTTCAGTTCTGTGTAACAGGGAGAAAATACATGTACCCACCACAGTGTGTATGTGAGGATCAAAAGTGTTGATACATTAAAAGGCTTGGTATAGCATCTGGTATATACTAAGTCCTTAATAAATATCAGCTATTGTTATTGTTATTTCAAGTTATGAAATGTGATGACTCTCCTCTTAAGAACAACCTGTGCCAAACTGGTCCTAACACTAGGACCTGATATATCTGGAAATGAAGGAAAGCAATCGAAAACATGGGCGGCTGAAACACAGAGTACTAAAAGGTAGAATTAAGAATTCACCTAAGGCACTGAATAAAGTAAAAATTTAAGGCAATTATCCTGACAATTAATTTCGATGTATCCATGCCTTTCAACTAAAAAATGTGTTGAACTTTAGGCGAAAGTGCAGACGGCCTCGCTTTAAACGCGTGCGCAGAGACACAAACGGTGAAACACGTGGAAGGCAGGGCTACAGCTCCCAGTGTCCGTATTTTATTCCCTGTGTGGAGGCATTGCAGTGGATCCCCGGAAGGATCTTTCAGAGGCAATACAATCTTTTTGTGTGAAATACTTCAGTGATGAAGACGTTGGTCCTGTCTATCCTCCACCAAACAATCTCGGGGCATTTGGGCATGAGATATTTAAAAGAATTACCGAAGCATTAATAAGCTAAAGATTGTTTTAACGTACAGTTAATTGAGTTGTAAGGAAAATGGAGACTATTCCCATGTCTCCATTTCTTCCTGCTAACCACTTCTTTCTAATTTCCTTCACTTCTTCCTCCGCCCCCTTGATTTTTTTATTGGCCAGCCTTCCAAGAGGTTCCTGACCCTCTTTGTCTGTATATTCTATTTTAGTAATCTAATCCACACTCACAGGTTCATTATCAATAACTGCTTTCCTAAAATCTAGATAGGAGATGACAATTGTCTGATGTGTCCAGACCTTCCTGAAAAAGCAATGTATTTTGTGCCCATCAAGGCTAATATCCAAATCCGCTAGCTTCCATAGCAAACCAGAGCCTTTGTCTAAATTCCCTATTTCTGTAAGTGGCAATAACTAAATGTAACCTTTGATTTTTAATCTTTCTTCCTTTTCCCCATCTAGTCCATTATGAAACCTATATTTTTTCCACAGTGTGGTTCCACAGGGCTTAAACATAGCCTCTGACAAAACACTGACTGAGCAATAAGCTACTCCTAGGAAAAGGGCTTAAAAAACTAATCACATAGGAAAAACAGCTAACTTTTGCTAAACTGTGAAAGACTAAATGTTTTCCTCTTGAGATCAAGAACAAAACAAGAATATTCACTTTGGGCACTTATATTTAATATTGTATAAGAGGTTCTAATCATGGTAATTAGGTGAGTGAGTGAATAAATAAATAAATAAATAGATAGATAGATAGATAGTATTTAGATTGGGAAGAAAGAAGGAAATCTATTTCTACTTATGACATGAAATACTAAAGAATACACACACACACACACACACAACTATGATAGCTAATAAATGAGTTCAGCTAAGTTGCAGAACATGAGATCAATATGTAAAAATCAATTGTATTTCTATACACTAGCAATAACATTCTAAAAAGAAAATTAAGAAAATTTTATTATAAATAGTATCAACAAATAAAACAGGTGTGAACTGAACAAAAGAAATGTAAGACTTAAAACTGAAAACTATGAAACATTATTGAAAAAAATTTTAAAAACTCTAACTGAAGAAAGAAATTAAGCAAGATACAAATAAGTGGAAGAATATACCATGCTCATGAATAGGAAGAATTAATATTATTAAAATGTGCACACTACCCAAAGCCATCTATAGATTCAATTTAATTCCTATCCAGATACCAATGGGGCAGTTTACAGAGCAAGAGAAAATATTCCAAAAAACTTTATGAAACCACAAAGGACCCCTAATAGCTATAGAAATCTTGAGAAAGAAGAACAAAGTTGGAGGAATCATACTTCCTGATATCAAACTATATCCCAAGGCCATAATAATCAACACGCTATGGTGCTGGCATAAAAACAGATATATAAATCAAAGCAACAGCATAGAGCTCAAAAATAAACCTATGCTTTTATGGTCAATTAACACTTGAAAGGAGGCAAGAATGTACAATGGGGGTAATGATAGTCTTTTCAATAAATGGTGTTGGGAAAATTGGATAGATACATGCAAAAAATTAAACCAGACCCTCTTCTTACATCATATATAAGAATAAATTCAAGATGAATTAAAGCCTTAAATGTTAGACTATTGGGAACTGCCCAGCCTGGTTTCAGAAGCTGTAACTCCCCCATGGCAAAGGCTGAGTAAGCAACCTTCGGACCATAAGCCACTAAGGAGACAAAGCTCATCTCCCTGGTAGGAGTGCCACTTCTGCTCCTTTTACTTCACTCTGCCTGGCCCCCAGTGCATGATAGGTTAGCCAATGACGGGTAAGATTCCTCAAAGTAGGAATGACCAAAAACAGGTGCGATCATGGTGGGGGGCCCAGGGAAGGACTTGGGGGGCTATAGCAAAAGGGGGTGACGGACTCTTGCCCCCTGGCTTTGACATAGCCTCAGTGCTCATTCTGTCTACAAGAAGTTGCCTAATCTCTTGGCTGCCTTCTTTCCCCCGCATGATTTAAACAATGGCAGAGGGCAGTGTAGCCCTGTGCTGGAAAGGGCGGGTTCCCCAGGTGATCAGGCCAAAAGAATACATAAAATCCTGTGAAATCTGCTTTGCTAAAATGATAAGGGCCTGAGGAGGAAGTGAGTTTGTTTCCCAAAGTTTTGTAGCTTTTTAGCTAATAGACCCTGACTCAGAATAAGCCCCTGTGGTTCTTTGTATGCTATCTATTGTTTGATCCTTACTGCCTGACAATGATTAATGAGCTTTACCTGTGTTCTCATGCAAAATGAACCCAATGAAAGCCCATTGAGAAAAAGGCTCTCGGCCCTTCTCCTTTGAGAGATTAGCCACCTTTCCTCCCCAAGCAGATCATGTCTTGGTAGACTTACTCTCATCTGTGGCACTCGGGGATGCCCTGCGGGAGGAGCCCCCCAACATTAGACTTAAAACCATAAAAATCCTAGAAGGAAACATAGGCAGTAGAATCTCAGACATTTCTTGTAGCAATATTTTTCATGATATATCTTGTCGGGCAAAGAACACATACATACATAGAAAAAATAAACGAATGGGGCTACATCAAACTAAAAAGTTTACACAGCAAAGTAAACCACCAACAAAATGAAACGACAACCCACAGAATGAGAGAACATATTTGCCAATGATACATATGATAAGGGGTTAATATCCAAAATTGATAAGGAACATATAAAATTCAATACCAAACAAACCATCCGATTAAGGAGTAGGCAAAGGACCTTAACAAAATCTTCTCCAAAGAAGACATACAGATGGCTAATAGACATATGAAATGATGCTCAATGTCACTAATTATCAGAGACATACAGATTAAAACCACAGTGAGATACCACCTCACACCTGTCAGAATGGCTATCATCAATAAATCAGCGAACGGCGAGAGTTGGCCAGGATGTGGAGAAAAGGGAACCTTCACGCACTGTTAGTGGGAATGCAGTTTGGTGCGGCCACTGTGGAAAACAGTACTGAGTTACCTCAAAGAGTTAAAAATGGAACTGCCTTATGATTCAGTGATTCCACTTCTGGGAATATATCTGAAAAAACCGAAAACATTGATTTGAAAGAATATATGCCCCTCTATGTTCTCTGCAGTGATATTTACATTAGCCAAGATTTTGAAGCAGGCCAAGTGCTCATCAGTAGATGAGTGGATAAAAAAGTTGTGGTGTGTGTACAGCATGGAATACTACTTGTCCATGAAAAAGGAGGACACCTTACCTTTTACAACAACATTGATGGGTCTGGATAGTATTATTCTAAGTGAAAAAAGCCAGTCAGAGAAAGACAAATGCCATAATTTCACTTATACGTGGAACCTAATGAACAAAATAAACTAATAAACAAAATAGAGACAGATTCATAGACACAGAGAACAGACTGACAGCTGTTGGAGGGGAAGGAGCTTGGGGGATTGGGTGGAGAAGGTGAAGGGATTAAGACAAAAAGTAAAAATAAAAACTCACAGACCCAGACAACAGTATGGTGATCACCAGAGGGAATGTTAAAAATATTTGATGGCGGGAAGAGAGAAGTGGGTGTGGAAATGGAAAGATAAAAGAGAGTTAGAAAGTCCTCTGCACTGAGCACTTCTCAGTTCACATGCAGAGCCCATTTCTACTGGAAAATAGCAACAAATACTACCATTCACTGAGCATATATATGCTTAGCACTGTGCTCACCCTTTACATTTGTGTTTGTCTCTTTATTCTCAGAACTCTGCAGGGTAAGGGCCGCTAGTTCTCCATTTGATAAAGGAGGTAACTACGGCTGGGAGAGCATAAACAACTCCCTCAAGTCGCCCAGTTATTCTGACTCCAAAGCTACTATGTCCACCAGTGGAGGCTGCCGGCTCTGCCACTGAGGGATTTGATCTCACTGCTTTTTGTTATTGTCTTTTTGTGGCTTAGCCTGACTTTTGTTGGAGTCATGTTTTTGTTTTGGCTTCCTGTTTGCAGTGTGGCTTTGACACATTCCCCAAACATGCCCTATTTATTCCATCCATATGGCAGAGTTCATATTGACGCCACACAGTTTGCAATCTTAGCGGATGGACGGCTCATGTTTGCTTGTCTGCTTTACTCTAATAAGTCAGAGATCTAAGATCCACCACTCAGTTCTCTGGGTGGGGGAATAATCAAGATGCCTTGGGGGAAACAGGGATGCTTACCATTGGCCTTTGTGGCCTTGGCCGCTTCCCGCATGTGGAGGACCTGAAGGCTGGATTTGATAATGAAGAGTCTCCTTTGTGTTCTCTCATTATGTATGCCACATCTGCCTCTCAGCATTTGTGTCAATGAGTCACTATAATTACAGCCGTTGGATAATTTCCTCCGTTTTGCAACACATACCCGACTGTGTGAGTGCTACATCAGAGAAAAACATTTACGTCCTCGCAGCATCAGCAAGCAGCAAGGTCCATTCTTCCTTTTGACACGGTGATCAGCCAAGTCAAATGAGATGGCGTCTGTCCCTACTCACCCTTTTTGAAAGTGAGTCCTTGCAAGCTTGCTGACTCTGAAGCCACAAAAGATAGAAATTTCTTTTTTCTATGTAAAATACAGAATTTTTGTCCCAGAATCTTGCTTTAAGGTGATTTACACAATACTCAACTCAGTTGTCCTTGGAAGGGAGGTGTGGGAGTGAACTGAAGAAAATCCCACTCTACCCTCTCATCTCCAGTCCTGCCCACCCAAACAAAGAAGCAACTCCCTGCCCTCCAGCAAAATGTTAGAAGGCAAATATCTGGTTTAATTAAACATGAAAAGAATTCCAAAAAGAGTCAAAATCAAACAAAAAAGTACCCTGAAGGTGACAACTGTTCTCTGAATGTTTTCAGCTCCTTCTAGTCCCTTGTTGCTTTTTCACACGATTACTTACTGCCTAGTCACCAGGAAGAATGGGAAAAGGTGGGCCTGAGCAGAAACCCCCCTTCCCATAACACAGTACCCTTCTTGGGACTGTAGTCCCAAGAAGAAGTATATTGCGATTCTCTTTTCTTTTTTTGAAGATTTTATTTATTTATTTTTAAACAGGGGAAAAGAGAGGGAGAGAAACATCAATGTGTAGTTGCCTCTTGCATGCCTCCTGTTGGGGACCTGACCCAAAACCCAAGCATATGCCCTGACTAGGAATCAAACCAGCCACCCTTTGGTTCTCAGGCCAGCACTCAGTCCACTGAGCCACACCGGCCAGGGCTGATTTTCTTTTCTGATTAATGCTGTGGGTAGTTGTGACTGAAGCACCATTTATAATGTCTATTTTTGACTCACTAAGTCAAGTGGGAGACATTGTAAATGAGCTCTTATTTAACTTGGTTTCATGTTTTTTCAAGAAAAATACAAATTCTCTTTTGTACTTCTAGTACTGTACTAAAGCAAAGATTGTAAAAAAACAGCAACAAATAAACAAAAACAGGGACACAAAGAAATGGGGGAAAAGGGACATGTTAGATATTTTCTAAGCTATCCAGAGAACATTTTCCTTGTTGCTACAAGGACCCGAAGGCTGGATTTGATAATGAAGAGTCTCCTTTGTGTTCTCGCATTATGTATGCCACACCTGCCGCCCTATCTCTAAGCTGGGCAGGCTGGCGATCCATATGATTTAAGAGCACGTACAGTCTAAGTGACCAGAAATGTTCCTTCACTTCACTTTCTCTTGGACCCACAAGGTCAAGGCATTGCCTCTAAAATGTTACTGTGAAAATTAAACCTTAAAGGATTCATAGACTAATCCTCCTACTTCTATCGATATGAATAATTTCTGTAATTCTCCAACTTTTCTTTTTCCCAAAGCAGAATACTTTTTCAAAAGAAAGCATGTGGTAGAATTGTAGTAAAGAGTTCTTTGCTCTGTTTGAAAAGGAAAGATACCCAGTTACCCTGAAGAAATACTTCCCAGCAGTTACTCTGACATCCGTCCACGAGATTTTACAGCTCTATGGAACATTCTTTGAAAAACACTTAACTAGTGATCAGATTAAAATGGTGCAGCTGATCCTCGAGGGGATTCAAAATAACTGGTTAACCTGCAGAGCAGTGAAAGGGCAGGGAAGGAGGATGAGTAGTGGAGGGAGACGTTATGGGGGGCACTTTTCTGTGGGAGCCACAGTGAGGCGATCGGAGTTGGCATTCGACTGTCAATGCAGGTGTCAGCAGGGGATTTCATTTAATATCATAGGAGTCCTTGGTGTTTTCAACTCTTGATAGTCTGTCCAAAATCTGGATGCCTAAAATCTCTGGCACAAACGTGATCATCTTCTCAAGGTTCCACGTGGTCTTTGTTGATGTGCTTGGAGAAATTATGAAAGCAACACAGGATCCTACACAGCAGGGAGTGTGTTATAGAGCAGTTTGAATGAGATGATCCCAGTGCTATGATATGCCTCACTCACAGAGAAGTGGAAAATCAAGAGAGGAATAAAGCGATAGGTTTACCTAGACGACTCTGTGATTGACATCAGAATAAGACCTCGAAGAGAGTTCTCAAAATGCTGAGCAACTCAGAGCATTGGCCTGAAATCTGAAGACTAGAATCTGTATTTGTTAAGTAGAGGATATCAGTAAACATTCAAATCACTAGTAAATAAAAACAGTGAGCAAATAAATATTTCTTTTTTTGTTCTAAAATTGGTATGGCTTTTATTGTTGGGAGTGAATAAAGGCATTCTTGTGATCATCCTATTTTAGGCAAGAATTATTTTTCACAGTTAAAAAACAAAAACTGTTTTAACTGGGGCAGTGTTAACAAGAATTGCCCCAAGCAATTTTGAATAACAGAATTTCACAGTAAAAAAATTAGCAACAAATCACTGACCTGGCCCATTGTCTTTCTCAATACTAATTTGCTGCTGGAAAAGAGGGTTTCCTATTGAAGAACGCAAAAGTGTGATTCAAGAATCAAGCCTTTTCATCTCTCATGGGATAGTGTCCTTTATCAGAGCATTCTTGGTGGATAAATATGTAAATTATTATGCAAAGCAGGATGGAGTAATTCAAATTGACAGTGCCCTATTTTTTTAAGATTAAAATGTGGAAGCCATGAAAATGGTCTGCTGACAACAAAGGAAGTTCTTGTTAAGATCCATATTTTTTGGTATCATTTTCACATATTTTCCAAGCAGATGAATTCTTCTGCTTTTACTTTCTATTTTTCCATCAATGTATTTGTTAAAGATAGTCTAAATGGGATAAATATATGTATCAGGGACAATACAGATAATTAAAAAAATCTTCATTGTATTTTTTTACATTACCTTTTAGTCCCCTTGCACCCCCTCCCCGCAGCAATCACCACACTGCCGTCCATGTCCACAGATCATTTTTTAATTATTTTTCTAACAATTGTAAAGCTGCTGTATCTGATCTTTAATAAAGAACATCTACAGCTAGCAATTACTAACAAAAGATTTAATTGTTGTATTTGACAGAGCATATCATTACAATTTGCTATTGAGCTGCCACCAAGTCTGCCGGTTTCTGTACCTGTTCTCATCCACTCGGTCTTTCCTGCCACGACAATAGATGCGATGATCCTGTTCTTACCCCAAAACAAGCCCTTCACATAGGCTCTGCGTCCTTTTGCCTCATAATTTCTCTTGATCTTTACTCTGCCAACATTTCCTTTTTTCTTTGATTTCATTCCTTTTTGGATCATTCCCACTGCCATGAGTCAGATATCTTAAAACAAATAAAAAATTACCTTAGCTCCAAATAATTTTTTCATTTCTCTACCTCCCTAGCAAGACTTCCAG
>PVKM010011058.1:0-33843 GCA_004027735.1 Carollia perspicillata
GACAGTACTTGTGCCCATGGGCAGTGTGACTACAAATGGGTTATGGGGGTGGCTGGAGGTCCTCAGCCTGTCCCTAAAATCTGCCTCATCCCTCCTGCCCCAATACTAGCTTAGGCACTGTGTCTCCAGCCTGAGCTTTAGCCCTGGATCCCAGAACACTCCAGATGAGGAGGAGCCACCCTCAGCTGAAGCCTGCTATGAATGCAAGATCAAGGGTTTCCCCACTCATCACCAGCCATAGTGCAACATGCACAGGGACCAGCAAGTACCACAGAGGATGCACTGGGTGTGGTGGCACAGTCAGTGGTGGGGACAGCCAGAGGATGCGCTGAGGGTGGGAACACCAGGCCCTGTGTCCCAGTTTATCCCGAATTGTGGTGCCTGCCTGGGCCTTCCTCCTGTTCCTCGGCTCCTGGGGTTTCCTCGACGCTCTCTGGGGGAAACAGGCCCCCCAAGTTCCCCACCTCCTTCCTGGTAATGAATCAGGTACCTCCCACACAGACTCTGTCCAGGCTCTGATGCTCCCCACAATCCCTTCCGCAGCACTTGGATGCAGGAGAAATGGCTTGCCCCCTAACCCTGTCTGTACTACTTACCTCTTGGCCAGCAAAACCCTCTCTCAGTTCTTCTGAATTTGGCAGCAGTAGGGCCTGTGGCAGCCAGCTTAGCCCCTTTGTTCATCACCCCCTCAGACCCTCTACCTCTACACCTCTTTCCTGCACCTTTGATGCCTGGGCCCTCTGAAGCTGCCTCATCTCTAGAATTATAGGGGTCTTCCCCTCACTCTCAGGGACAGCAGAGCACCTATATGTAGCTCTGTCTCTCCTGTCCCCTGGGATCACTCCAACCATGACCCTGATCCTAGGTTGTGCAGGATAGCAATTTTGACCCTGAGGCCACTGCTAGCCCACCTTGCCACCATTCCTCAAAGGGTCTGAAAGCTACACATTTATTAAGCACAGTCAATGCCACTATCCCCATTGTACAAAGAGGAAACTGAGGCACAGAAGGGTTAGGTCACATGCTCAAGTTGCAGAACTTGAAAGTGGCAGAGCAGGGATTCCACAGGTAGACCACACGGCCTTTTCTTCACAGCAGCCTGCTCTTCATGGCCAGGTGTCCCAGGCCCCTCTGCAGTCACTACCCTCTGAGGCCATCCCTTTATAAGTTCTTTCCCAAAAGTCACAGAAGCCACTGCCCACATCTGAGACCAAATTTCTTCACTCCAAAGATTTTTCTGAACGTATGCACAGTAATGGAGCAACAGTGAACAAAAACCCCAGAAGTCCTTGCCCCCCACTGTGGCTGATACTCTAGTAGAGAGATAGATAAGAAAGAAGTAAAACGTTGTATTTTATAACACATGATAGAATATGATACAAGACAAACGTTGTGGGAGAAATGAATGTGGAAGAGGGATAGGGTTGTTGGGTCTGAGAGGCTTTTAATATTAAATATTTAATATGAGTGGATTACTTTGCTCTCTTTTTTCCCATTGATTTTCTTAACTCTTGTTGGAAAAAGCAGTGGCTGTGTATACTATCCCATTATTACCATAATTTTCTGCTTTTCAAGGGTAGGGCCCTGTCTGTATTGGGTTTGCCACTTGTCCCCAGCCCTTGGTCCTCAGGTAGAGTGGAGTGTGGTTGTACTTCTGGAATGGGACCTGTGGCTTTACCTGCAATACCCACAGACTGCCAATAGGTGTCAGTAGGAGCACATGTCTGTGCAACACAGTGGGACGAGCAGAAAAATCTCCAAAACTGAGGAGTTGGGAAACAGGAATAGCTTTCATTTGTAATGCAACAATGAAACACCCCAGAAGCATATCAGTTAAGCAAAACAAACACAGCACTGCTCAGAGCAAAGGAGAAGAAAATACAGATAACCTCCTGTGGAATTGAATGTGGCACCCAGCCCTGGTTAGCCTGCCATTGCGGCTGGTGCGCCTGGCTGACTTAGGGCCCTGTCTGGCTGCCAGGAACAGGAACACACTCACAGAAACTCAGATAAAGGGAGGTTTGTCATCGGCACACAGAGGGCTCTCAAAGAGCCCAGATGCAGGAAGTGCAGCAGGCCTCTGGGAATTGGAAAGCTATCTGGCAACTCTTCTCTCTGGTCCAGGTGGATCTTGTGTTTCTCTCACTGTGTCAGCTCTGGCATCTACTTGAGGCTGGCTTCTGCTGCAAAGCCCTTGGTTATAATTCCAGCCATGCCTGGACCCCTTTGAGTGGCTGTAGGGGTCTGGGGCCTGATGCTGTCTAACTCACTCCCTGTCGAGGACTCTGGGGTCATAGCCTCAATTCTCTGCCCGGCCTGGCAGGGATCTCACTAAATCCCTCCACCAAGATGAAGATTCTGGAGTCAGCATATAAAACTGACCTCCTACCTTCCTTTTCTTTCCACCTGAGAACCAGGCTCCAATTTCATCTGTCTATAGCCCAAGCTGACTCTTGGCTTTGTGGATCAAGGGCTAGACAGAAATCAAGGGTAGAAGGTGTTCTGTGTTTTCCTCCTCTTTAGAGATTGGCTAAAACCTCCTCTTGGCTATGACTCCATGGCCCCCTCCCCACCACATTCCAGTTCTGCCAGCCTCTAACCATCATCTACCTGGTCTTTTTCCCCAGGTGAGCCTTGACTTGGAGGCCCCACTGACCTTGGGCTTGAACCTCTCATGCCTAGGCCCGGCTGAGCACATCCTGGAGCTGTGGCCAGCACTCCAGAGTCTGGGAGGCCGGGTCCACTATGTTATTGCCCATGGCAACGAGCAAAGTTTTTTCTGCATGCATCACCTCCTTGACCTCAGCTCCCTGCAGCTGGGTCACCAAAGGCCAGGGCCTGGAACCTACCAGCTGGAGGTGGTGAGTGTGGCAGGGCCCTGGGGCACCCATCTAGAGGGGTAGCCAGGGCTAGGGCTCCAGGTTTTGTGGCTGAAGATTTGGCTGCAGCTACTATAGCCTGGCTCCAGGCCACTTCCACAGCTGTCTCCCCCGTCTCTCATTCCACAGGGTTTGGGGGAAACTGATGAAACTCTGCTTGCTATATCCCAGGGAGCTCCTGGTAACAAGCTGGGGTCTTGATAGGCCTCATTGCCCCCCATGCTGTCCTCCTCACCAGAGGTGGGGGATTCTGGAACTGGTAGGGGTCCATCCCTGGTGGCAATGCTGACCAGGTGGAACCCTGAAACTCAGGAAGAGTGACATGCTATGTTATAACCTCACAAGATGAGCCTCTCTCCTGGAGGCAGCTGGAAGCTGCCGCCTGCACCTTCACCTCCAACACTGGGGTCAAGCAGGGCTCTGTGATTCACTGTATCTAGTCACCTCAGGCTAAACTTCTGCATTGCACCAGGACTCAACCCCCAGAGGTCAGTGGGACAGAGGAACAGCGGCTGAAGTGGGTATGGAGCTCATCCCTCCAAGCAGAAGGGCCCAGAGGGCCCCAGGCAATGTTGGTGACATGCAGCCATGTTCCTGCCCCCTAGAGTTCTAAGGGCACCTTATATCAGAAGTAGAGAAACAATAGTTATTTTGGGTTACATCTGCCCCCTTAGCATGTTCTCAAAGTAAGGAGTTGCTGCAGAGCCACATGGAGAACTAGAGATCCCAGGAGAGCAGAAGCTGTGGGAAGGGTGAGCTACAGCCCAAGGCTCCAAGGAGAAAGCTTGTAGGCGAGGTGGGTGGAGAACACCTCCAGTTCTCCACTGGTGATGGTGGGGACACAGTCCACAGATAGGGTCTGCCAACTTCAGGCCTGTGCATTTGGCAGCAACTGAGCCCTCATGGGTTCACCAGTACTGATGAAAATGACTTCCCTTTCCAGCCTATGTCCTCCATATTGGGCACCATTCTAAGTAGTTTTTAATTATTGACCTATTACCTCTTTGTGGAAGAGGCCGTTATCCTCATCCCCATTTTGCATATTTGAAAACTGAGGCTCTGGGAGGTCAGCAACTTGATTAAGGTGACTCCAGGTTTCAGGTAGCAGAGCTGGGCTCAAAGTCGGGCTGCTGTGCCATCCCGCCTGGCTCCAAGTTGGGCCAGATCTACCAAGTATGACACCTGGGATTCTCATCCTGTAAACATGTAGTCAGTGTGCATGTGTGAACACCGCATTCAGGTGCGTGTTTCATCCCCACACACTAGTATGAGGCAGGCAGTGTTATTATCCCACTTTATGGGGGTGGAGCTGAGGCTTAGAGAGTTGTGGAATCTGCCTGGGTTACCCACAATAGTGTGTGCAGTGGGGCTGGGATGTGACCCAGGTTCCTCCAAGTCTGGCCCCTGTCCCCAAACCACCCCAGGTCCTCTGAGAGGGCACATTTGATTTTTGCTCCGAGCACTCTCTATCATGGTAGAACCAGGCTGTCTGAGGATGGCACAGTTGGGTGGATCGAGTTTGTGTGGTGACCTGGACCCCAAAGTGTGGCCCTTCTTCCTTCAGCAGAACAGTCACTGGGCTCTGTCCTTGCCAGGGTCTAGGTCACTCAACTTATCAGGAGCTTCTGAGCACCCATCAGAGCTCACAGAGGCTTCATCTGTTAGCTAGTCATTGCAGCCCAGGGACTGGGCAGAGCAAGCCTGTGACCCCCACTTTATAAACAAGGAAGGAGGCAGCAAGAGAGTGAATGGTTCGCTCAAGGTCCCCAGCTGAACCTGCACACAAGCCTGCATCTGGCATGTCCAGAGCTTGGCCTTCGAAGCTCTGGTCTCCTGGAGTGAGGGGATCATGTGGGATTCAGCACAGGCTGGGACTGGCACCCCATAATACATGACAGAGACAAAAACGATGTCCCACCAAAGATTTATTTAAAAAAACAAAGGCAGCTCAGGAGTGGTGTCCATGAATGGAGTAGAGCTTCGCAAAGACCCAGAGGGCCACGGGCATGTGTAGCCTGGAATAGGATATACATCAGGGTGATGTGTTTCAATGATGCTCCCTAAGAATCATTGGCCAGGGCTGGCTCTGGTTGCTGAAGAACACATAGAGTTTGAGATGCGGTCAGCTCCCTCCTTCCACCCACCTGAGGAGCAGGAGGCAGCAGGGCTGAGGAAACCAGTGCAGGCTCCACATGGGGGCTGAGAGCTGGCCTGGAGGGGAGTGCAGCTGGAGGCCAACAGGGCAATGGGCACAGTGGAGAGAGCTCCGGCTCATCTCATGTGGGTTGATCCTGGAGATACGCAGGCTCAGGGTCCTGCAGGAGGTATTAGAGAGGACAGCGGGTGATGGGCAGTGGGGTGGAGCTAAGCCCCCCTGGGCTGGGTCAGTTGTGGACACCTAGGACTCCCCATATGAGCCTGTGGAGCTGTCCAGAAAACCAACCCTCCATGCTGGAGATGAGTCCCCTGACCTAGTCTGGGCTCATCATGAGCCCTCATTGTGGTGAGCCCAGAGATGGTCACATGGTCTGAGTCCCTACCTGAATTAGCCTGTGCTGGAGGCAAGGCATTCTTCTTGATGCTTCTGGTATGACGTCTAGGCGCAGAGAGTGGAACACTGGAGGTTTTAGGGCTCAACTTCCCCACAGTGGGACAGCCTGTCAGAAAGATTGAGGAGAAATAGGAGAGTCTGGGGACTCTCCCTTTGAGGACCTGGATCCAGCCAAGCCTGAGCCATTGGCTGGTCATTTGAGCCCATGGGTGTTCCATTTACTTGACTTTTCATCTCCGGCAATGGAAAGTGTTTTGACTAAAAGAACTGCTCATTCACTCAGTCTCCCATGCCCTAGCAATGGGCTTTCTGTGTGGGTAGGGGCAGCTGTCAGCATGCTGGGCTTCAGTCCCTTCTTTGGGGGTTGAGAAGCTCAGGAGCCTGAAGCAGGGAGGAGAGGCTCCCTAGATGCTGGGCTGGGGTCTTACTCACGTTGGGAGGCTTTCTGGATACGTTGGTGATGCTTTAGAAGGCCCTTGTTCCGAGTATTCAGAAGCCTTATCCCATCTTGTACCCACTTGGCCTGTGGGTTCCCACACACGTTGAGCTTTCTGTGAGGGAAGTGGAATCTGCAGGTGGGAGGGGTGGCAGTTTAGTGTGTAAGCAGGAAGCAAAGTTATGTATGAGCTCCCACCCACCCCAGCCCCCACTGTCCCACTCACATAACAGCAGGCAGGTTACAGCTCCTGCTCACATCCAGGCACCAGTAACTCTGGGCACGCCTGAGCACCCTCAGGCTAACATGGGTGTTGTAAGCCAGGCAGCAGTCCTCAAAGTCGCCTGCAATCACACAGCCACCCCAGGCTTACTCTTCCATGTGTGCCCGTGTGGATGCATGTGCACTGGGTGTGCAGGCACAGCCACCAGTGCAGGCACCCACAAACATACCGTGACAGTCCCAGGCCCTGTGGAAGCCAAGGGACAGCCCAGGTGATAAGGAAGCCATGCGGCTCACCTTTGGCCCTTGATATGGGGGCATCTGGCAGGAATTGGAGAGGGCCTGAAGGACATGGCTGGGAAAAGGGCCCAGGACCTCAAAATGAATGGGAACCAAAGCCATTTCCACTCCTGCAAGGAGGGCAAGGAAGACAGGTGCAGTACCCTGAGGAAGGGCTAGGAAGGAACCCACTCCTCTCTGGTTCCCTCCTCTTAAAGTGTGCCGGCTGGTTGGCCTGCTGCTCCTGATGTCCTGTCTCCTGTTCCGGGCTGGCCTTCTCCCACCTACATGTATCTCAGTTACCTCCTCCTCTCTGTCCCCATCAGAGTGACCACTCTGAGTAACCTGACCAGGTACCAGGAGGTCTCTGTTCATTTATTTATCCTTTGGTTGAACAAAAGCATGTGGAGTTCCTATTCAGAGCTAGATATCTAGACAAACAGGGGACTTGGACCAGTGTAGTCACTGTGACAGGGAACTCAAGAGTTGGACACTTTTAGTTTTGAAGTAATATTTTATGGAGCCAGCATGGACAAAGCTGACTTCAGCAGACCACAAGCAATTCGACCTTTGTGCCCCGGGGGCACTGCAAGCAATCAAGATGGCATCTGAGCCATTAAGTTCCAGGGAGAGGTGCCCAGCCCATGATCCAGGACATAGGACCCAGGGCACAGATTAAGAATCACTGATCAAGCCCTGGCTGGTGCGGCTCAGTGGATTGAGTGTTAGCCTGCGAATCAAAGGGTTGATGGTTTGATTCCCAGCCTGGGGCACATGCCTGGGTTGTGGCCCAGGTTCCTGGTTGGGAGTGTGCGAGAGAGGGGGGACCACATATTGATGTTTCTCTCCGTCTCTTTCTCCCTCTCTTCTCCTCTCTAAAAATAAATAAGTAAAATCTTTAAAAAGAAAAAAGAATCACCGGTCAAGGGATGAAAGGATACTAGGGAAATTGCAACTGCAGCTTTTATCTGATTAATCTTTTTCCTGGGTTCCAAATCCCTTAGCTAATTTTTTTCCTCTGAATTCCGAACCCGTTACCTACGCTTTTTCCTCCTTATAAAAAAAAAAAAAAAAGGCTGGCTTGAAATAAAATGGAAGATGGTCTGTCAGGGCACATAACCCATGGTCTTCTCAGACTGCCAGCCATCTAAACAAAGTGCCTGTAAAGATTCAATCCCTGTCTCTGATTATTGGTCCTGGTGATGACAGGCAGCGCGATGCTGACCTTTCTGATTTCAGCTGGGAATGTCCTGGCCTAGTGGGAGGCTGGGAAGTTGATCTACTGTGCAGGGGGCCCGGTCAGGGACCTGGAGGGGAGGTGCTCAGAGGAGGTGCTGGTGCCAAAGGGTCTGGAAGCAGAGGATGAACTGATGCAAGAGATGTGCAGAGGCCTTCAGGGTCCTCTGGGGTGGGTTCCTCTGCTGACCCCTGGAGGGACCACGACTGAGTCCTGGCAGAGTGCACAGGGGAAGGGAGGGGGAAAGGGAAGGACTTCGGGGGCCCCAGAGGGCAAGGGGCAGTGCAGTCAGATGGATGCTGGGCTCCAGTTTCAGGCAGGAAGTCCCTGGGGCTGGGGGCCACTTTGCCCTCACGGTCAAAGGGCCAGGGCTTGGCCTGGCTGCTGGAATAGGTCTATGATAGCAGAACAATTGGAACGGAGCCCAGCTCCCTCTGGGTCAAAGACTAAGGTCTGCTAGGGGCCATGAGAAGAGGTCCTCAGACCTAGTGAGGGGCGGGTGGGGCAGGGGGTGGGGCCACGGGACCTTGACTGCCCTGCCAGCTGCCGGGGTTCACTGGGACAGAGGACACACTGGTAGGGATCCTGTCCTAGGGGCACTGCATGCCCAGAACTGGCTTGTAGTCATCAAAACCCTCACGTGCCTAATCTAGGGTGGGGAGGGAAGGGATTTGCTGTTAATAATAATCATCGTAATTACTGTTGTTTCAGGCAGGCACTAGGCCAAGAGTTTTGCAGGCATCAGCCTGTCAGATCTTCATGGCCCCTCTCTGCAGTGGGAATTCGGAGCCCCACTTTGCAGATGAGGAAGCTGAGGCCCATAAACGCTGAGTAGTGACTCTCAGCCTGACTACACAGTTAGCCCAGGTTTTGGGAAGCCAGGATGGAACCCATTCCCCTTAGTCTCCAGGCTTTGCAGGGTCAGGTCACTGCAGAGTGTCCCTGGTGGTAAGGGGCTAGGCCACCACTAGGAGCCACCCTCTCCTCCCTGGAGCCACATTCCCTGGGCCGCCTGGAGTCCCTGCAAGGAAGACTTGGGCCGTGGAAACTGCATGGAGGCACCAGATGGACACTGCAGCCCTACTGAGCTGCCCAGACACCAGGAGTTTCTGCATGCCTGGGGGCAGGGCAGCTGTCAGAGAATTTGAAGGTGGAGATGAACTCAGGCTTTTGGTGGAGGGGATGGGCAAATGGGGGTGCACCGAAGGATGGATGAAAGAGGGGAAATCCAGGGAGAGGAGGTATGGTCCAAGACAGTACCTTGTGCTTGGACAGCAGGGGCCCAGGTACCCACGAAGCAGGTCACCAGGCAGGCCAAGAGCCACAGGTTCATGGTGCAGGCTGGTACTCCTCCTGAACCTTGAGGGATAACAGGGGAGGTAGCAGGGAGAGGAGAACCCCACATAGACAGTAGCAGGCACTGGGAACACCACCCATCTCAAGCCAGGGCCCCCTACAAGGGAGGCAGGCAGCACAGAATGAGGACGATTCTTTCCTGAGAGACCAGCTGCTGGCCTCAGTTGCGCTGCGAGCAGGGGAGAGCACTTACCAAAGCCTGTGGGCTCCCTGGTGACTCTGGAGCGTATGCCCACTAGCCCACAGGCTTCCCCACTTTATAGATGGAGCCCCACCCTGCCACTACCCGCCCTCCTTCACCCTCCTACTTTTCCCCACCTGCTCTCCCACTCCACCTCCAGGCTTCTCCCTCCTGCCCCACCCTCCTCTCTTGTTTCTCTTTCTAGCTCTTCTAACTAAGGTCAGGATACACCTGCAGGGAGTTGGGGGGGACTGGGGACAAAAGGGCCCAAATCCAGAAACAATGACTCCCTCAACTGACTACTCAGATGTGGAACAGACAGTGGGCTGGCTCTCCCTTGGCAATAAAAGGCTGAAAGATGGATGCAGAAGGACAGCCTTGACCTTGACCAGGTCACTTGAAGGTCGGCTACCTACCCTGTGACACCCCCCCCTCGCCTTCCTCCCCCATCCCAGGCCTCTCAGCCAGCACCCTGCTTTCTCCCTTAAGGGCCCTTTCTCCTCTTTGTCCTGTTCCTTCTGCCAGAATACCTGGGCGGCCTCCTGTGGACAAGTCTCAGGCTGCTTGGAACCCAGGGGAGGGACTTCACCGGGGCTCCTGGCTCCCAAGGCTCCTGGGGCCCTGGCTTTACCCTGATTTTCTCTATTTCCAACCAGTGAGGTGACTTATGTCGCAGAAATGCCCAGGTGTTGAGAACAGTCAAGTCTATAGAAATAGAAAGTGAAATGAGTAGTTGTAATGGGCTGGGACGAGGGAGAATGAGGAGTGACTGCTAAAGTGGTTTTCAATTTTGTTTTTGTTCTGAAATAAGTGGTGATGGTCCATTGACTCTGAGAATGCAGTAAACACTGCAGAATGGTCTGCTTGCAATGGTGCGATGCATGCATGTGAGTTTTCCCTAATATTATCTTGAGAATAAGCCCAATAAAACTATTACACACAACAACGAAATGTTCTAGTTTTGGAAGAAAAGTCAGTCGGAAGCCCCACGTAGCCACACCAGCAGGAACCAAATCACCTAGTAGGGGTTTCTTCTTTCCCTGGTCCCGTGGCCCAGCTTGAACGGGGAGGGAAGGCGGGACTGGGGCAGAGGAAGGGCATGGGAACGCTGCAGAGAATTCACAGCTGACAGCTTTTAACTCTTCCTTTCTCGCACCCTTGGCTGTAGACCAGTTCGGGTATTTATAACAGCCTGTACCCCTTTTTCATCTCTCCTGATCCACTAGGAGCCAGTGGTGCGGAGCTCCTAGACCACTGCCCTAGGCTGAGTCCAGGCTGGTTGGGGCTTGGCCCTGGGGACCCGGCTTTGTACGGTACCAGGAGCGGGGCTGTCTGTGGAACTTACCCTGGGGGAGGGGCTTGGCGGAAGGCGGAGCTTTCTGCGTAGGTCTTATAGGAGCCCCACCCCAGTTCGGCTTTGCCTGTGGTTGTCCCACCTGTGGGCGAAGCGGGGCTGAGACGCGGCTCCGCTTGGCTGCGGGCGTGGGGACGCGGCGTGGCGACCTGGACCGGTCTCTGGCCTGCTGTCCCCGCCAGTCCCGCTGGTGGGTAGCGGCCAAGACGTGGAGCTGCCCAGACTTAGCCCAGGTCCCCTGCGAGCGAGTATCTCTTCCTGCCCCCGCGGCCCCGCATGATTTGTTTCCGCCTCAGCCTTAACAGAAGGGCTCAGAGGCTGAGGAGCCAACGCAGAGCAGAGAGGGTCTGGCGCGTTCCTGGGCTCAGCTCAAGACCCAGGTGGCCGGGCAGGAAACACGTTGCTCAGGGCTGCGGGGCCCTGCCCGAAAACGGCCTGCTGGGAAGCCTTCAGGATAAACTGCTTCCAGCAGGGGACCCTCTTCTTGACATGTGTGAATTGAGCGCTGCTGTGGGGACAAAAGCCACCTCCTGCTCCCTGGTCACCAGGCCTAACAATTGGGCCGCTGGGGGAGGCCTCCGGCCTGGAGCTGAGCACGCTCAGGGGCTGGCTGCACTCCAGGGCCTGCGGGGCGGTGGTAGCCCTCGGGCGGTGAGCAGGGCCACGCTCTACCCTGGGAGGTCCCGGGTTGAAAGTGCCGCCATTGGGCGCACGCGGGTTGCCCTGCTGTAGAGCAGGGTGGGCGGTGGGCTTGGAGGGGAACACCAACACTCGCTCCCTCTGCAGGGAGTTCCTCTGCAGGCTGAGTGATGGCTAACTCTATTTCTCTTCTTGAGAGTGCTCTCAGGTGCTCAATGTTGGCCCGCTTTACAGAAGAGAAGACGGACAGTCAGGGAGACTCGGTCATTTCCCTCTTTTTGGCCAGGAAAACCAACTTTTCTTAAATACTGTGAAAGAAGGGAGGACAGTCCTCTCCCTAAGTGGGGAAGGCCATTGAGCAGAAATCTAGGAGTCCTCAGGAAAGATACTGGGGAAATGTCCTGACAGGTATGGCTTAGCTGGTTGGGGTTACACGCCTCATCAGGGCATATGCCTGCTTTGCAGATTGAGTACCTGGTCATGGTTCTCGCGAGAGGCAATGATGTTTCTCTCCCTCTCTTTCTTGCTCCCTTCTGCTTTCTCTAATAATAAAATAAATAAAAACTTTTTTTTAAAAAAAAGGGTACGGGGGAAGTACCACCAGCTGAAGTAAAGGTCCCTATGCAGCTGCATTTGCATGTCCAACCCCAGGTGCTGCCTACAGCTCTTCTGAACCACTGTTGCCTCAAGGTCCCATCAGCTCAGGTGGCCTCTGAGAGAAGCAGCTAGGGGCCCTTCTCTCCCCTCCTCTCCATCATCATGCATCTCTTGGGGAGATCAGTGTCCAGTCTGCTGGGCCTGGACTCCCGTTATGCCCAGCTGCTTCTTGCTCTGGTCCAAATGCATAGTGGTTGTCAAACAACTGGAGGAAGGGGGAGAAAAGGATGCCTTGCTAGCCTCTGGTGTGACTTTCAGGGACTTGCTTTATATATTGTCCCTGTGTGACCCCTTTTGCTGTATGCCCAATGTGATTGGTCCTGCTCCTTCCTACAAGGCCAGCTTTGAGGAGCTTCCCTTCCCAGGCTACCCAGCCACTTCTGTGTTCCAGGGAGCAGCCACACTGATGGCCAGGGTGAGAGGACTCGAGGCTATTGGCACTGGCTGTGGCCCTGGCCTCAGTTCTTGCACTGCTGCTCCTATGGGATTTGTGGGAGCTAGGCCAGGTGGGGCCTGGGGCATGAGTGGCTTTAGAGGGAGGGTGGTAGGACCTGGGGAGAGGGTCCCATCCAGTCCTCAGAGCCTCTTCAAAGCTGCTAAGCTCCATTCACCCCTTCTACATAGGTTTCCTGGGTGCCTCTTACATACCAGCCCTGGGTGATGGCAGTAAGGAAGCAGACATGTCCCAGACATGAAAGATGACAAGGATGTCACTGTTTCTCACTGGACGCCTGTGTTGGGGTACTTGTTATCTCATTCATTCGGTACCTATCAAGAACTTTCTGTATGCTAGGCACTGGGCTGGGTGCTGGGTCAAGCACTGAAAAAGACAGATGGTCCTAGCTCTGGCTCAGTTGGTTGGGTGTCGTCCTTAAAAGTGAAAGATCACAGGTTCGGTTCCTGGTCAGTCAGGGCACATGCCTGGGTTGCAGGTTTGGTCTCCATCTGGGGCTCTTCTGAGAGGAAATTGATAGATGTTTCTCTCTCACGTCAATGATCCTCTCCCTCTCTCTCTCCCTTCCCCTCTCTCTAGAATCAATAAAAGAGAAAAAATTGAAAGACAGATGGTCCCAGTGCAGAGCAGACAAGCAGCAAAAAATGAAGCAAGATGTTGTAAGCTTAGGGTCACTGCCTCTGTCCTGAGTGATAGGGAGACACTGGGGACAAGCTGCGTTCCTTTAAAGAGAGTGGCTTGAAGTAACAATAACCCTAGAGGGTTAATATTTATTCCTATTTTATATGGAAAAAACAACCAACTGAGGTCCGGAGAAGTTAAGTTGCCTGACCAAGTAAGCAAGGTCCAGATTCCAAGCTTAGGTCTGACTCCTTTATTCCACATATATGGTACATACTACTGAGTGCTGTATTAAACATTTTTTAATTTAATAATGTATTTTATTTAACTCTATCTGCCAAAATACAGGAGCAGGCAAAAGTAGGTTTACAGTTGTGAGTACACCAAACAGTCTATCTTCATATTATTATTTATTAATCACTGCATTATTTATATTGCATTATTTATTATTATTATTTTAAAGATTTTATTTATTTCTTAGGGGGAAGGGAGGGAGAGGGAGAGAAACATCTAACAGATGCCTCTGTGTTATCATTTAAACATGTAACCAAATAAAAATGATTAATGAGATATTTTCTTTTTTTGTATAGTAAAGCTTCAAAACATGATTTCTTGAACACCTGCAGCTCATTTCAAGTGCCAAATAGCCACATGTCTCTGGTGTGTCCACCTTACTGGACAGTGCAGTGCTAATCACAGATAATGGCCAGTTCTTAATTTTTTATTGTTTCTTCTTTTAGAGCACTTTAATTTTCCTAGCAGAACTGAGGGGAAGGTACAGAGAGTTCACATGTACCCTATGCCCTACACATGCACAGACTCTCCTGTTATCAACATCCTCATCAGAGGGGACATTTGTTACCAGTGATGAACCTACACTGACACGTCATCATCACCCAGAGTCCATTGTTTACATTAGAGACCACTCCTGGTGTTGTACATTCTGTGGCTTGGTCAAATGTATGGTGACATGGATCTGTCCTTATGGATCCATCATAGGGTATTTCACTGCCCCATAAACTCTCTGTGCTCCAAGTATGTCTTTTTTAGCCTGATATTTTGACAGCTGGGAGGGAATTCCCCTCACAGGACTAGCCAGTTCCTTGCTGGGCACCCTTCATATGCAAACCAGCCAATCCAGACCCACACCCCCAACCACCTCTGTTATCTGACTGTCACACTGCAGAGGCCCCGGAGGACCAGGGCCAGCCCCTATGCCCCAGCTCATGCTGACATTATTCAAAATAACCAATTCTGAATCCACTCACAATGCCTTACTCACTCCTTCCTGTGCAAACCACAGTAAAGTCTCTTACCCATGCACCCCTCTCCCTCTGCCTCCTGTCTGCCCTGGTGCTTCCCGTATGGTCCTGGGTGGCATAGTATGCCTCCACCTCTTGGGATCTGTGAGTACCAAAATGTCTTTTCAAGGGCAACCATCTCCTGATCTGTTGGCCTCAGCATACCATCATCATAATAAAAATCTACATTTTTAAACAGGTGCCAAGTGATGTATGAAGAACCCCAGACAGAGGGCAGACACCAGAGGCTCCACTCCCCCACCCCAGAGCGGGGGTACTGGAAACCAGTGGGGAGATAGTTACGAGATGTTGCCTGGTCACCTGATCACGTTCTGGCGGAACATCTAAACACAGGCTGTGGGGCATAGAGGGCACCCTGTCAGGTCTCCAGAGGGAACAGCTGCCGCATGGAGATCTGAAAGACAAGCAGGTATGTCAGAGGCCAGACGAGGATGTCTGAGGGAGCTTCAGGATGGCTGAGGCAGGAGACTGGGGGTGGGGGCAGCGGATACCGGAAGGTAAGGTGGAAGCAGACAGGCTACTCAGGGCCTTACATATGGAGCCAAGATGGGGGAGCTTTATCAAGAGGATACTGGGGAGCTGCTGAGGGATTTTGTCAGATCTGGGCTGTAGCTCTGGAAGGTCACGTGGAAAATGCACTAGAGGGCCAGCAGCTCGTACAAAGGAAGACTCAGCAGTCAACAGCCTCTCTTCCCCTAAGGGCTGTGGGGAAGCCCCTTTCCCAGTTCTTTTCAGGCCCCACATCAGCGAGAAATAATTCAGGAAACATTTACTGAGGTCTACTATGTGCCAGGTTGGGTAGTTACAATAGTGACAAGAGAGATATATAGTTCCTACTGCTATGGAGATTTTTCATTTTTATTTTCCTAACAAAGGGGTTAAAATAGCAACTGATGAATGCTGAGGTGATGCAAAACAGGGGCCCAGAAGACAGAAAAACCAACTAAAATCAGAAATGAAAGTGGGGATATAACCACTGTCCTTATAGAAATAAATTAAAAGGACTATAAGAGAATACTATGAACAATTTTTTTTAGATTTTATTTATTTATCTTTAGAGGGGAAGAAAAAGAGAGAGGGAGAGAAATATCAATGTATGGTTGCCTCTCATGCATCCCCTGCTGGGAACTGGCCTGCACCCCGGGCATGTGCCCTGACTGGGAATCAAACCACTGTTGTTTGGTTCGCAGGCCCATGCTCAATCCACTGAGCTACACCAGCCAGGGCACTATGAACAATTTTATGCCAGCAAATTAGATAACAGTGAAATGGGTAAATTGCTAGAAACAAACTATTAAAACTGACTGGAGAAGAAATAGAAAATCTGAAAAGACCTATGACATATAAGTACTCTGAAGCAGTAATCAAAAACCTCCCAACGAAGAAAAGTCCCTAACCAGATTGTTTCACTAATAAATTTTACCCGACATTTAAAGAAGAATTAATGCCAATTCTTCTCAAACTCTTCCAATTAAAAAAAAAGAAGAGGAAGGAACATTCTTTCTGTGAGATCAGCATTACCCTGATACCAAAGCCACATACTCTCTCACACACACACAGACACAACTATTAGAACTAATAGCCAGCAGTTTTACTATATAAGAAAAACACACAACACAGTGGATTGAGCGCGAGCCTGTGAACCAAACAACCGTGGTTCGATTCCCAGTCAGGGCACATGCCTAGGTTGCAGGCCAGTTCCCAGCAGGGGACACACGAGAGGCAACCATACATTGATATTTCTCTCCCTCTCTCCTTCCCTTCCCCTCTAAAGATAAATAAGATCTTTAAAAGAAAAACACAGAACAGTTGTATTTCCATACAATAGCAATGAGTAATCTGAAAAGGAAGTTTACTTTTTTGATTTTATTTATTTATTTTCAGAGAAAGGGGAAGAGAGGGAGAGAGAAACATCAATGTGTGGTTGCCTCTCACGCGCCCTGTACCAGGGAGCTGGCCCACAACACAGGCATGTGCCCTGACTGGGAATTGAACTGGCGACCCTTGGGTTCACAGGTGGGCACTCAATCCACTGAGCCACAGGAACCAGGGCTGAAAAGGAAATTTAAAACCATTTCATTTACAATAGCATCAAAATAACAAAATACATAGAAATAAATTTAACTAAGGAAATGTGAAACATATAGACTGAAAATTACAAAACACTTCTGAAAGAAATTCAAGAAAAGCTAAGCAAAAAGAAAGACATCCCATGTTCAGAGATTGGAAGACTTAACACTGTTAAAAGGGCAATACTCCCCAAAGTGATTTGTAGATTGATTCAATTAAATCCCTATCAGAATACCAATGACCTTATTTGCAGAAATGAAAAAGCAGATCCTAAAATTCATATGGCTTACAGGGCACCCTCAATAGCCACTTAAACAGGAGCGCAGGGCCATCCCAGCTGGAAGTGGGACCAGCCAGTCCTTTTCCTCCCATAGGGCTGCAGCATTGGCCTGCCCACCAGGCATCAGCAGCTCCCTCTTGTTGCCACAGTTGGACATGTCCTCCCTCAGAGAAGGCCCAGCCAGGCACTGCCCCTCCACTCAGCCCCTGGGTCCTGATGCCTCCATCTCACCAGAGTCTTCTTCATAGGATAATCAAGGTCAATTCCAGGTGAGTTCAACTCCTTAAAAAATTCTGTGCAGAATCTTTCACCCCCTAAGAGTAAACAAATGAAAACACAGCTGACCTTTGAATAATACAGGGGTTAGGGGTGTCAGCCCTCTACCATGCAGTCAAACATCTGCATGTAACTTTGGACTCCCCCAAAATTAACTGCAGTGGTCACTTGGTATCCACAGAGGATTAGTTCCAGGACACCCCTGTAGATAACAAAGTCCTCCAGTGCTCAAGTCCCTTAGATAAAATGATATAGAACCATGCGTCCAGTTGGCCATCTGCATCCATGGATTCCCAACCATGGATCAAAAATAGTGTTTTTGATGTGCAGTTGGTTGAATCAGCAGATGTGAAACCAAGGAATATGGAGGACCCACTGTATATTTATTGAAAAAAAAATCCACACATTAAGTGGACCCACACAGTTCAAACCTCTTTTGTTCAAGGGTAAACTCAAATAGAGCTGTGTGGTTCAACCAGGAGCTGGGGGCTTCAGAGGACTGCCACCTCGTCCTCATCCACCTCAGATATATGGAAATGCTTGGGCCCCTGAAAAGACTTTGAAAACCACCTGCTTAGAGGGAAAAGCAAAGTCCTGTAGAACTGGGATTTTCTAATTTCTTCTTGAGTCAGTTTTGGTAGTTTGTTTGTTTCTGTGAATTTGTTGATTTCCTCTTCAGCATTCCCCAACCTTTCTGGCACCAGGGACCTGTTTGCTCTCTTGCTCACTTGCCCGCTGCTCACCTCCTGCTGTGTAGCCCAGATCCTAACAGACCATATACTGGTCCCGGTCTGTGGCCCAGGGCGTGGGGACCCCTGATATAGGTTATCTAATGTGTTGGTGTGCAATTGTTCAAGTTACTCTAATACACCTTTGCATTTCTGTAAGGTCAGTAGTTATGTTCTCACTTTCATTTCTGATTTTAATTATTTGTTTTTTTCTTTCTTTTCCTTTTCCAGGTAAGGGTTTGTCAATTTTATTGATCTTTGCAAGGAACCACTGTTGGTTTTGTTGATGCTCTCATTTTTCTATTCTCTATTCCACTTATTTCCACTATAATCTTTGTTATTTCCTTCTTTCTGCTAGCTTTAGGTTTAGCCTACTCTTATTTGTCTAGTTCTTTAAGGTATACATTATGTTATCTATTCGAGATCTTTTTTACTGCAGGCACTTATGGCTATACATTTCTGAGCACTAATTTTGCTGTATCCTGTAGACTTTGATATGTTGTGTTTTATTTTCATTCATCTCAAAGTACTGTACTTTAAATTTCTCTTTTTGATTTCTTCTTAGTTGTTTAAGAGTGTGCTGTTTATAATAAAAAAAAGAACAATAAAGAGTGTGCTGTTTTCCAGTATTCCCTCTGTCACTGATTTCTAGTTTCATTCCATTTTGTTCAGAGAAGATACTTTGTATGATTTCAATCTTTTGGAAATTATTGAGATGTGTTTTATGGCCTAACATGTGTGGTTTATGGTGGGGAATGTATTATACGATGGGGGGGACTCAAAAAATCTGGAATTATCTTCTAGGGGGTGAGCCTCTTGTATGTAGTCCAAGGTTCCCCCCGCTAGGTGAGTGTTCTAGGAACCCATCTATGTCAGTGTGTCAGCTGGCATTATTGTGAGATGCTGTGTTCAGCTTCAGTGAATTTTTAAAGTATATTTTATTGATTATGCTATTACAGTTGACCCATTCATTTTTCTCCCCTTTATCCCCCCTGCACTGCCTCCCTTCTGCATCCTCCCCTTAGTTCATGTACATGGGTCATGCATGTAAGTTCTTTAGCTTCTCCATTTCCCATACTATTCTTAACACCCCCTCACCTATTTTGTACCTACCATTTATGCTTCTTATTCCTTGTAACTTTTCCTCCATTCTTCCCCTCCCCCTCCCTGCTGATAACCCTCCGTGTGATCTCTATTTCTGTGATTCTGTTCCTGTTCTACTTGTTTGCTTAGTTTGGTTTTTTTGTTTGTTTGTTTTTTAGCACTCTAACTTGACCTTATCTAGGAAATACTTTATCTGCCCTTCCATTCTAAATGATAGCTTTGCTGGATAGAGTATTCTTGGATATAGGACCTTGCCTTTGATGATTTTGAATACTTCCATCCAGCCCCTTCTTGCCTGTAAATTTCTTTTGAGAAATCAGCTGATGGTCTTATGGGAACTCCTCTGTAGGTAACTCTCTCCTTTTCTCTTGTTGCTTTTAAGATTCTCTCCTTGTCTTTAATCTTGGGTAATTTAATTATTATGTGTCTTGGTGTCTTCCTCCTTGGGTCCAGCTTCTTTGGGACTCTCTGAGCTTCCTGGACTTGCATGTCTATTTCCTTTGCCAGGTTGGGAAAGTTTTCCTTCATTGTTTTTTCAAATAAGTTTTTAACTTCTTGCTCTTTCTCTTCTCCTTCTGGCACCCTTATGATTCAGATGTTGAAATGTTTAAAGTTGCCCTAGAGGTTCCTAAGCCTCTCCTCATTTTTTTTTGAGTTCTTGTTTCTTCATTTTGTTCCAGTTGAATGTTTATTTCTTCCTTCTGTTCCAAATCATTGACTTGAGTCCTGGTCAAGTCAATGACCTTCCCTTCCCTGTTGTTTCCCTGTGTATTTTTCTTTATTTCACTGTGCATGGCCTTCACTTTTTCCTCTATTTTGTGTCCATACTCAATCATTTCTGTGAGAATCCGATTAGCAGTGTTTCGAACTCTGCATCTGATAAGTTGGCTATCTCCTCATTGCTTAGTTCTTTTTCTGGAGTTTTGATCTGCTCTTTCATTTGGGCCACATTATGTTGTCTTAGTACATCTGATACATTGTATGGGGCAGAGCCTTAGGTATTCGCCAGGGTGGGGCAACCCACTTCACTGCATTGTGTCACTATATGTGGGGGAGGGATCAGAGAAGGAACAATGCTGCTTGCTTAGCTGTCCAGAGGCTTTCAGTCACTTCCCCTACTACACACAAGCACCTTTTGGTGCTCTTTCCTGGGTGGGTGGGTTTGTGTACATTCTAGGACCCTGTGCGTCCCTCCAACAGACTCTCCTGTGAGGCTGGGAATTTCTCCTACCACCACAATCCCCACAGGTTTTTACAGCCATAGGTTTTGAGGCTTTATTTCCCCACGCTGGAACCAGAGCTGCCTTGCCACATATCCTCTCCATCCCGTCTACCAGTCTCTGCCCCTCCTACCAGTCTGGATGAACGTTTCTTCTTTAACTCCTTGGTTGTTGGACTTCCATACAGTTCAAATTTCTGGCAGTTCTGGTTGTTTTTTTTTTTTTTTTTTTAATTGGTTGTTGTCCTTATTTTGGTTGTATGAGGAGGTTAAGCATCTTGGCCAGAAGGCATTGTTGTGAGAGGCTGTGTTCAACTTCAGTGAATTTTTTTGAAGACTCTTTCAATGCATTTTTCCCCTTTCATGATGTGTGATTTACAAGTGCACCTGCCCACACTGCATTGAGTATTTAGCAGTTTTTGACAAAAGAGAGCATGACCCCTGGGCCTCACCCTCCCTATTCACCTGACCTCCCCCTTAGTGACTTTTTTTTGGTTTCCCCTGAAAAGTTCCCAAAGGGAAACATTTTCCTGATATGAAAGAGGTGAAACAAAAAATGACAGAAGCACTAAAATTCATCAAAATCAATGAGTTCAAAAATGGTTTTGAGCAGTGGAACAAAGTCTCATAGGTGTATTTCATCAAATGGAGAGTACTTTGGAGGTGACTGAAGTTCAAACATGTAAGAATACACAATTTTTTATAAATAAATTCTGTTTTCTTGGGTCTTCATTGTATGCATTTGAGTACAATGTGTATTCTACTGTTATTGAGAGATGTGTTTTATATCTATCAGTCAAGTTACACTGTTATTGAAATTGGAGTATTGAAGTCTCCAACTACTATTGTAGAATTATCTATTTCACCCTTTAGTTCTGCCAGTGTTTGATTCACATATTTTGGGGCTCTGTAGTTTAGTACATATATGTTTATAATTAATATATCCTTTGAATAGATTGACCCTTTTATCAAAAGGTAATGTTCTCCATTGTTTCTTGTAACAATTTTTGACTTTAAATCTTTTTTTGTCTGATATTAGTATAGTTTTTCAGCTCTCTTTTGGTTACTATTTGCATAGTACATCTTTTCCCACTCTTGTTTTCAACCTTTTTGTACCTAAAGTAAGTCCCTTGTAGATAGCATAGAGTTGAATCACAGTTTTTATTCCATTCGGTCAGTCTCTGCTTTAAACTTATTTGGCAACTTTAATCCTTTTACATTTAAAGTAATTACTATGAGGAAGAAATTCTTCCATCTTACTACTTGTTTTAAAGGTATCTCTTATACCTTTTTTGTTCCTCAATTTTCCATTACTACCTTCTTTTGTGTATAATTGATTTTTTTTTTTAGTGTACCATTTGATTCCCTTCTTATTTCCTTTTCTGTATATTTTTACTTATTTTTTTTACTGGTTATCTAGGGATTACAATTAATATCTTCAACTTGTAAAAATCTAGGTTGAATTAATACCTACTTAGCTTCAATAGTATACAAAACTCTTCTCATTCCTCCTCCTTTGTATTGTTATCATCACAAATTATATCATTATATGTTATATTTCCATGAAAATAACTTTATAATTAGTTTCATTCCTTGTCTTTTAAATCATATGGGGAAAAAAGAGAAGTTATAAACCAATAATACAATAATACTGGCTTTTATACTTATGTAGTTATTTTTACCAGTATTCTTTATTTCTTCATAAGGCTTTGAGTTGCTATCTCATATCCTTTCATTTCTCCTATAAGGATAAAGACTCCTGTTAGTATTTCCTGTAAGGCAGGTCTACAAGCCACAAACTCTTTTAACTTTTGTTTATATGGGAATATCTAAACTTGATTTTTGAAGGTCTGTTTTAGCAGATACAGAATTCTTGGTTGACAGGTTTTTTTTTTCTTTCAGCAGTTTAAATATCATTCTGGCCTCCATGCTATCTGATGAGAAATCAGCTGTTAATCTTATTGGATATCCCATGTATGTGATAAGTCACTTCTCTCTTGCTGCTTTCAAGATTCGATTTGTCTTTATCTTCCAATTTGATTATAATATTTCTTTTTTAAAATTGATTTTAGAGAAAGAAAGGGAAAGAGGGAAGGGGGAGAGAGAAATAAACATTGATTTGTTGTTTCACTTATTTCATTAGTTGATTCTTGAGTGTGCCCTGACTGGAGATTGAACCCAAAACCTTGGCTTCAGGATGACATTCTAACCAACTGAGCTACATGGCCAGGCCCATGTTTCTTGATGTAGATGTCTTTGAGTTATCCTGCTTGGAGTTTGAGCCTCTTGGATGTACAGATACATGACTGTTATTATTTGGGAAGTTTTCAGCCTTTATTTTTTTTCAAATAGTTTTTCTCTTTGTCTCTTTATCCTCTGGGATTTCCAATATATGTATGCTTTACACTTGATAGTATCCCAAAGGAATATCAGGTTCTGTCATTTTTCTTCATTGTTTTTTCTTTTGGTTTCTCAAATTGGATACTTTTAATTGACTTTATGGCAGGGTAAGCATATTTGGAATTGGCTAGTGTGAATAATTCTGGGCTCTGGGGCAAAGGTGATATCCCTAGTTAGCTAGTACCTGGCCCTGGGGTGATTAGGGCAGGGGAATATTGCCTCCTGGAGTGTGAAAGTCTGGTAAAGAAGCCTGGGATTGAAGCTGGTGGTTGGAGTGTGAGCTCTGGATTGGTTGTTTGAAAAGCCCACCCCCAGGAGAGTCATTTGTTCTCTCTAGGAATTAGCTGGCCTTGAGAGGGGCAGTCTGTCCCAGATCAGCAAAGCCCCAAGATTTCAAAGCAACATGAAATACTGAAAGTAAAATACATGATTAAGCAGCTGAGTCAAGATGGGTCAAAGTCAGAGTGGTGGCAGTGGTCTGGAGAACATAGCAAGAAGGATGACAAGGACAAGAAAAAGAAATATAAACCTCCTGTACCAACTAGAGTGAGGAAAAAGAAGAAGAAAACAAAGGGACCAGGCCTCAGAAGGAACCAACCCCACTGACACTTGATCTTGGACTTCTCACCTCCAGAACTGGGGGAGACTAAATTTCTGTTTTTATAAGCCACCCAATCAGTGCTTTGTTATGGCAGATGCTGCCAGCAAATTGCTACTGGTGACAACTCACACTCAGTGCTGTTGAAATTGCTGAAGTTAGACTTAAATACTGTCTTCTTATGGAAGAAGAATTCATTAGAACTCAGGAACAAATGAAACATTTAGAAGAGAAGCAAGAGGAGGAAAATCTGAGGAGAGCCCCGATGTCAGTAGAAGCCTTGGAAGAAATCATTGATGACAACCATGCCATAGTGTCTACATCAGTGGGCTCAGAACAATACATCAGCTTCTTTCATTTGTAAACAAGGATCTACTGAAACTGGGCTGCTCTGTCCTGCTTAACCACAAGGTTCATGCCATCATAGGACTGCTGACAGGTGAACAGATCCCTTGGTCACCATGATGAAGGTGAAAAAGGCCCCACAAGAGACCCATGCTCACCTTGGTGTGTTGGACAACAAAACCCAGGAAATTAAGGAATCTGGAACTTCCTCTTATACATACAGAATATTTTAGAGAGATGGGTATAAATCCCCCTGCATGGGCTTTCTCTATTGTCCACCTGGCACAGACAAAATCTTATTAACCAAAGCAGTAGCAAACAAACAAAACCTTGGCCACTTTCTTGAGAGTGGTTGGCTCTGACCTTATTCTGAAGTACCTAGGCAATGCACCTGAACTCATTCTGGAATTGTTTTGAGTTGCTAAGGAACACACACCATCCACTGTGGGTTTTTGTGTTTTTTTTTAGATTTTCTTTATTTATTTTTAGAGAGAGGGGAAAGGAAGGAGAAAGAGAGGGAGAGAAACATCCAACATGTGAGAGATACATCGATCAGTTGCGTCTCGCCCACCCCCAGCTGGGGACCTGACCAGCAACCCAGGCATGTGCCATGTCCAGGAATTGAACCAACGACATTTTGATTCACAGGCTGGCACTCAATCCATTCAGCCACGTCAGCCAGGGCCCACTGTGATTATTGATGAAATTTATGCCATTGGGACAAAAAGATATGACTCAAATTCTGGTGGCGAGAGAAAAATTCAGTGGACAATGTTAGAACTGTTGGATAGTTGGATGGATTTGATTCAAGGAGAGACATAAAAGTTACCATGCCCACAAACTGAAGAGAAACTTTGGATTTAGCACTTATCAAACCCAGCCTCACTGATAGGAAGATCGAGCTCCCCCTTCCCCTGTGAAAAGACATGAAGTGCCTCTTCCAGATCCACACAAGCAGAATGATTTTGGCTGGTGACGCGATACTGGATGACTTGATCATGGCTAAAGATGACTACTCTGATACTGACATCAAGGCAATCTGTACAGAGGCCAGTCTGATGGCTTTGAGAAACAGAGAATGAAAGTAACAAATGAAGACTTCAAAGAATTTAAAGAAAATGTTCTCTATAAAAAAACAAGAAGGCACCCTTGAAGGGCTCTATCTCTGGTAAACCACAGTTGCCTTCAAGGAAATAGCAGGGAGTGATTGACCCCTGGGAGGGAGCAGGTTGGGGAAGTTGCCCAGAGGAGCCTCGTTCTAGTTGATCCCCATTAGCAACACATCCTGTGCATTGTGGGCCTTTCTCAGCATGATGTGTGGGGTGCCTGTTGTACAGTGCGCCAATCCCAATAAAGTGTGTTCTTTCTCAAGCAAAAACAAACAAATAAACAAAAAAACATGGTTAATATGTTCACCACCACTCTTCTCTCACTACCTATTTTCCTCTTTCCCCTGTTTTCATAGCCACCCCCTTTGGCAACGGATAAATGCCAAGAACAGCTCTCAAGTCTCCCCAACTCCAAGAAACCCAGCATCTCTGATCCCTTCTTGCCTTACTCCCACCCCTGCCTACAACCTCCCACTCCTGAACTCCTGCACTGGCTCCAGGTTGATACCTAATAGTCACCCCTACCCCTCAGCTCCTACCTCTGGAGTTCTCTAGGAACTAGCTAGAGAAGTTCCTGGAGCCCCAGGGAGATGGATCTAAGAGCAGTGTTTCTGCACCTCCATGCCTACCCTGAACCTGGCCTGCTCTGGCCTCTGGGTCCCTGCACTGGGAAGGTGAGTGTGGTAGATGGTGTGCTGACACCTGTTGAGACTGTGTTGGTCACCAGAGTCACCAGGTGGGAAACATGCTACTTCATTCATGGGGCAGCAGGTGACAGGGGCCCTGGCAGCAAGAAGGGGTAATTGAGGCTGGGCATTCCCCTCCAGCTCCCTGCTGCTGCCACCCCCTGGTGTTCCTGTTAGTGATGCCCCTGGAGTTGGGTGTATCCTCCTTGGGCCAGGATGGGAGTGGGGTGCCCATCTGACCCACCATGGAAGGGACCCCAGTGTGGGTGGCCTCACCCAGTGTATAGGGGTGAAGGGGGCAGGGTGGGCTCTGTCTGGACATGATAAACCCCAGCTAGTATCTTACTGCCATTGGTCCTTGTAAGAAGGTTCTGTGTTTGTTCATTTGGTCAGCAAACTTTTGACTCCTACAGGCCATGTGTTTGGTGCTGGGGATGCAAAAGTGGACAGGACCTATGTCTCCCCTTAAGGAACTCATGCAACTGGGGAGAGCAGTGCTCACGCTGGCTGATTGCTTAACTGAGAGCCAGCCTCTATACTGGGTGTGCCTTATCTCTCAGTGGGAGCAGAACAACTGCATCTCTGGAGAAAGGGGCAGGGGTATTGGCTGGGGAAGGACGGAAGCAGGGATCTGGGCAGAGGAAGCACTGGTGTACTGCTCAGAGAGGAGGAGGAAGGCAAGCATGTATCCAGTGGGACTTCCCTGGGGGTGAGTCCAGGAAAAACCCTGCTCTTGAGGGTAGGAGGGCTGTTCTGGAGAGATGGCCTATCTCACCTACCACTGGCTCCTGAATTTATCCTCCACTGCCTGTGTGTTAGTTGTAGCTGCTCTGGCCAGACTCTGTGTGTTTCTGTGTAGCCCCTCACTGAGCCCAAGCCCCTAATGTGTGGTACTGTCTTTCTGCTGGGACTCAATGGCAGTCCCACTTGTCAGAGAATGGGGTGTCCAAACCTCAGAATCCTGGTTCTTTGACCTGTGGAATACCAGGCGGTGCCCTTGGATGACAAGGGTCACCTGAGCTTCCCTGCCCAAGCCTACCAATACCCAATGAGCTGTAGCAGAATCAAATGTTTCCCCAGTGTCATGGGCAAATTTATATGTCGAAGCCCTAACCCCCAGGACCCCAGAATGTGACTGTATTTAGAAATCGGGCCTTTAAGAGGTGATCAAGCTAAAATTAGGGCATTAGGGAGGCCCCTGATCCAACAAGACCGGTGTCCTTATAAAAAGGGAAAATTAGGACACAGGCATGCACAGAGGGACAACCACGTGAGGACACAGGGAGAAGATGGCTGTCCACAGGCCAAGGAAGGAGGCATCAGAAGGAACCAACCCTGCCGACACCTTGAACTTGGACCTCTCACCTCCAGAACTGGGAGAGACTAAATTTCTGTTGTTCATAGGCCACCCAGGCGGTGCTTTGTTATGGCATCCCTAGTGAACTCACATCCAGATGCAGCTAAGAAAGATGGCAGCACATCTTAGGGATGAGGGAGGGAATAAAAATGAAAACAAACCTTTTCTCTACAGCCTCAGTACCTTCCCTACCTCCCCTCTCTGAAACCATCACTTTAACTGCACTACTGAGGCTGTCCCTCCCCTCCTACTTATGCATCTTAAGCCACTGGGCCATGGTTAGGTGGGGGAGTGGAAATAACACCCCAAAGATGCCACCACGAACAAATGACTCCCACCAGGATGTACTTTCCTTCTGAGTGGTCCATGCAAGCCTTCCCCCCAGCCTGTCCACTCTCCCAAGCCCCCATCACCTCTTATCTGCATCCTGCTTAGTTCTTTCTCCTGTACATTGACCTTGGGGCTGGCCCATCCCCTTCCCTTTCTCTGCTCCCCTCTCCCCACTTCCAGCCATAGATGGAAGACCCTGAAGTAAGGTGCAATTCTTTGCTCTGCCCTAAATCATGAGCACTTTGGTATCAAGGTTCTGTGCATGAGTTCTGGACTCCACTGGTCCTGGCCCTTGGCCCCCTTCTGCCCCTCTTCTAAGAGTGTGTAATCTCAGGCTCATTTGATCCTTCTGTAAAATGGGGCTAATAGGACCCAACTCACAGGCTCACTATGAGGATTAAACTGCATCCACAAAGCTCCTTCCAAGGAGCTACTCTTAATCAGTATGGTTGTGAGTCTTATAATGCCACTTCTAGTGAATGAACAATTCACTGAGCCAGCTTCATTGCTGGGCATTTGGATTGTTGCCAACCCAAGGGTACCTCATTAAAGATGGTAAGAGCCCTGGCTGGTGTAGCTCAGTGGATTGAGCATGGGCCTTTGAACCAAAGAATCACAGTTCTATTCCCAGTCAGGGCACATGCCTGGGTTGCAGGCCAGTTCCCAGCAGGGGACACACGAGAGGCAACCATACATTGATATTTCTCTTCCTCTCTCTTTCCCTTCCCCTTTAAAGATAAATAAATAAAGGGTTTAAAAAAAAAGATGGTAAGAAACATCCTCCTTCGGACAGCCCATCCCTGGGCGGTACAGGATAATTTTCAGTGGTATAACCACAAGGGCAGACAATGAGCCCTTTTATATGCTGGTAAGTATCTTCTGCGAAGTCTTTCTGATGGACATGACCACACCCCCACTGAGGAAAGCTGGTGTTGGAGTCTTGGCAGTACTGCAACGATGTTCACCTTGACTAGCCCCTGCCCATGGCCCCACCTTGACAACTCGGTGGAGGCACTGATGTTTGTTGACTTTCTTCCCCCTCCTGTGAAGAGTGTCTTTGATCTTTGCTCCTTTGGTTCTCATTAAGCTCTTGACTGACCTTTTAATAGACTGATAACGCCTGGTTTGTTCATCTCCGGAAAAGCTGCACATGATCGGAGCTTAGTGTGCCTGGAGGCTCTGAGTAATGCTGCTGGGTGTGCCTGTGGATCTTTGGTCCAGGAAGCTGGGAGGTTTGAGGGTTTTGTGATACATGGAGTGTGGAAGTTGCCAGGGTCAGTTAGAAACCAGGAATGAGAACACCCATCCTTGGTGCTCCTGCCCCAGCACATGGGAAGCACCTCACAAGGAGAGCTGGCAAATCTGTGAGCTCCTGGCCTGTTTCCTGAGGGATGCTGGACCAGGAGCAAGGCTGGAGAATTGTCACAGCAAGTTGACCACCTGCCAATGACTGATGAGTGTGAAGCCTCCATCTCATTTATGAAGGAAAAATTGGGGAAAACAGTGCTCAGTTATGCTTAGTGAAAGAAGTCAGACACAATGGGCCACCTATTGTATGATCCTATTTATATAAAGTGGTCAGAAGAAGCATATTCACGGAGTCAGAAAGATTAGCAGTTTCCAGGGGCTAGTGAGTGATTGCTTGTGGGCATGGGGTTTCTTTTAGGGTGATAAAAAATATGGAATGAGATAGTGGTGATGTTTGCACAACTTTGTGAATATATTGTACCAGACACCACTGAATTTCTGCTTAAATTTTTTTTTAACAAAAACACCCCAAAATCCAACAAATACACATAAAATATTTAGAGACACAGCAAGAAAGAGAACTCATATAACATGAAAAAGAACAGGTGGATTAAAAAAGAAATCTTAAAAATGCAAACCAAAGGGATACTGGCCACTATGAGTCACTGGCAGGAATGAGGAGGGTGGCAGCACCTGGAAGTGAAAGTGGTCACCAGTCACACTGCTCTGGGACAACAGGAGGAATCAGGCCACTCCGTGACCCTGGGAACCAGAGTGGTGAGGCATGTTCTAACCTTAAACTCTATGGGAGATAAAGTGCCCACTGTCATTCTTGCCAGAAAGATACTGGAATCCAAGGGTAATGGGTCAGATCCAGAAAGATAATTCTGAAAAACAAAACTTGCCAAGCTCACTGAGCTCTGTGCCACACGTTATCTCACAAAGTGAGATTCAAGCAGCCATGATTCTAAGACAGGAAGTGGAGCATTAACCACTCTCCACTCTCTGGGGCATTAACCACAGAACTTTATGGGCCTGTTGATATGATAGTGGTCCTTGTGTGTTAGATGTTCTACTTGGTGCCTGCTTTACTCGTGTTCCTGAGGATGCAGTGCCACCTGCCTTTTGCAAACAAGCAAAACTTCCCTGACCCTTGGGAAGTTATCAGCACAGCAGTTCCTGAAGAGAAGCCCTGCATCGCTAAGCCCCACCAGGGCCGGGCTTTCTGGGTCAGAAACAGGAACCACAGGTGACCAATGCCCCAAAGGAGCCACTATTGTTGTTCATCCAGTTCTGAACTAATCAGGAAGGTGAATTCCAAACTGTTGCTAACCTGAAAATAAACTCAGCTGCCTAAGGAAAAGGAGGTAAAGCTTTTTGGTTTTTCTATACAACTAGCCTACTTGGTAGTTGAGGTGTTATTAGACTGAGGTCGAGCTCCCAAAGAGCTCAAGTGTCAAAAGGTTCTTTGAGCTTGTTTCGACTTGCCCGGCTTCTGTCTTGGAATAAGCATTCTGCTTTGATGTCTCAGCTGTTAGGGATTTAAACCCATTTCTTATGTCCACAAAATAACCACCCCCACACATGGAGCCCTGTAAATGGTTCAGATGTCATGGCTTTCCATCATATCACTGTGGAGGTCAGAAGGCAGAAAGTAACCTACCAGGCTAAAATCAAAGTGTCAGGGCCCTGGCTGGCGTGGTTCAGTGGATAGAGTGCCAGCCTGCCAACCAAATGGTTGCCAGTTTGATTCCCAGCCTGGGCACATGACTGGGTTGTAGGCCAGGTCCCCAGCAGGAGGCACATGAGAGGCAAACCACACATTGATCTTCTCTCTTTCTCTTTCTCCCTCCCTCCCTCTCTAAAAATAAATAAAACCTTTTGGGAGTGGGTGGGATGGAGGAGAGTAGTGGCGGGGAAATAGAGACAATTGTACTTGACAACAATTTTTTTAAAAGGTGTTGGCAGGGCTGCAGTCCTTCTGGAGGCTCTAGGAGAGAAGGTTTCCTTGCCTTTTCCAGCTTCTAGACACTGCCTGCAACCTGTGGCTGGTAAGCCTTTCCTCCATCGTCAAAACCAACAATGGCATTACGACCTCTGCTGCTGTTGTCACATCTCCTCCTCTGACTCCAACTCTCCTGCCTCCCTCTGATAAGAACCCCTGTGATGACTCGAGTCTCATGCAGGTAATCCAGGATCATCTCTCCAATTCCAGATACTTCACTGAATCCAATCTGCCAAGTCCCTTTTGCCATGTAAAGTAATATAGTCACAGGTTCTGGATTAGGACATGGACATTTTTGGGGTCCTACTTTATTCTGCCCTCCACAGCAGCAGCAGCACACACTTGCTGAAAAGGGCCAGTCAGTGTCAAAGCTGCTGTTAAGCTAGTTCCCACAAGTTGACTGTGACTTCCGTGAGGGCAGATGCCACATTTAGCATGGTCAATGCTATATCCCCAGGGCTGAGTGCCTATACTAGGTGCACTGTAGGCAATTATAAAGGATCGATGAGCTAAAAGAAACTGGTCCCTGTAGCAACAAGCAGTCCTAGTGCTCACATCTTGGTTTCTAACACCATTTTATAATAAAAGGAACCAGGCTCATAGAAATGGCTGATTCTAGGACTAGGGCAGGAAATATATGAGATGACCCTGGTACATCTTATAGTACCAGAGAGTAAACAAGTGCTCCAAAGAAGACAAAATGAAAAAAATCCAAAAAACACTGATGGGAGTGGGTCAAAGGGCCACAGGAGCCACCTGGGAGAGATCCCAAGCACTAAGTCTGAAAGATTTGAGCAATAAAAAAAAAAAGTAATAAAGTAGTATTGGGTGGAGACCCAGAATATAAAATACCAGGGGGCCCTACTAATATAGTTCATGTCCATGGGTCATACATATAAGTTCTTTGGCTTCTCCATCTCCCATACTACTCTTAACCTCCCCCATCTATTTTGTACCTACCAGTTATGCTTCTTATTCCCTGTACCTTTTCCCCTATTCTCCCCCTACCCTTCCCTGCTAATAATCTTCCATGTGATCTCCATTTCTGTGATTCTGTTCCTGTTCTACTTGTTTTTCCCCAGTTTGTTTTTGTTTTTGATTTTTAGGTTCAGTTGTTGATAGTTCTGAGTTTGTTGTCATTTTACTGTTTATAGTTTTTACCTTCTTTTTGTTAGATAAGTCCCGTTAATATTTCACATAATAAGGGTTTGGGGATGATGAACTCTAACTTGACCTTATCTGGGATACACTTTATCTGCCCTTCCATTCTAAATGTTAGCTTTGCTGGATAGAGCAATCTTGGATATAGGCCCTTGCATTTGATCACTTTGAATACTTCCATCCAGCCCCTTCTTGCTTGTAAATTTCTTTTGAGACATCAGCTGATAGTCTTATGGGAATTCCTTTGTAGGTAACTGCCTTCTTTTCTCTTGCTGCTTTTAAGATTCTCTCCTTATCTTCAATCTCAGGTAATTTAATTACGATGTGTCTTGGTGTCTTCCTCCTTGGGTCCAGCTTCTTTGGGACTCTCTGAGCTTCCTGGACTTGCATGTCTATTTCCTTTGCCAAGTTGGGGAAGTTTTCCTTCATTATTTTTTGCAAATAAGCTTTCAAATTCTTTCTCTTCTGCTCCTGGCGCCCCTATGATTCGGATGTTGGAACGTCTAAAGATGTCCTGGAGGTTCCTAAGCCTCTCCTCATTTTTTCAAATTCTTGTTTCTTCATTCTGTTCCAGTTGAATGTTTATTTCTTGCTTCAGTTCCAAATCGTTGACTTGAGTCCTGGTTTCCTTCCCTTCACTGTTGGTTCCCTGTATATTTTTCTGTATTTCACTTTGCATGGCCTTCACTTCTTCCTCTATTTTGTGTCTTTAGTAAATCATTTCTGTGAGCATCCTGATTACCAGTGTTTTGAACTCTGCATCTGATAGGTTGGCTATCTTTTCATTGCTTAGTCCTTTTCTTTGAGTTTTGGTCTGTTCTTTCATTTGAGTGATATTTCTTTCTCTCAGTGCACCTGTTACATTGTAAGGGATGGAGCCTTAGGTGTTTGCCAGGGTAGGGCAACCCACGTTGCTGCACTGTGACACTGTATGTGGGGGAGGGGTCAGAGAGGGAACAATGCTGTTTGCTTGGCTGTCCACAGGCTTTCAGTCACTTCCCCCTACCCACAAGCAAATTGGGCCCTTCAGGTGCTGATTCTAAGGTGGGTGGGTTTATGTATGTTCTAGGACCCTGTGTGGGTCTCTCCAATAGACTCTCCTATGAGTCTAGTGGTTTCTTCCCCTGCTGCAACCACTACAGGTATTTACAACCAAAGGCTTTGAAGGTTTTGTTTCCTGCACTGGAACCCTGGGTGGCATGGTCTGTCTCGCTCCCAAGTTATTCCTCCCAGCTTATTTGCACATAAATGTGTGACTGCCCATTCCACCCACCCCTGCCTCACCTGCCTGGTCCACTGCCTTGCCGCACATCCTCTCTGCCCCAGCTGCCCATCTCCGCACCTCCTACCTTGTCTGGATGAATGTTTCCTCTTTAATTCCTTGGTTGTCGGACTTCTGTATAGTTCGATTTTCGGGCAGTTCTGGTTCTTTTGTTTTTACATTTTTAAAAGATTTTACTTAGGACTTCTGGCCAAGATGGAGGCATAGGTAGACATACTGTGCCTCCTCACACAACCAAAAAGGACAACGACAAATTAGAAACAAAAAGCAACCAGTACCAACAGAAAACTGAACTGTATGGAAGTCTGACAACCAAGCAGTTAAAGTATACACATTCATCCAGACCGGTAGGAGAGATGGAGTCCAGCGGCCGGGCGGAGAAGGGTCATGCAAAGCAGTGGCTGACAGACCTCTGGCACACAAGGCAGCAGCTGGCAGACCCAACGAGGTGGTGGATTGTGCAGGGGCATGGTGCACAAGGCGGCTGACAGGCCAGGTAGTCCCACATTTGCAGGCAGATAAAACAGGTGAAACTGGGGAGCTAGACAGACTGCACAACTCAGTATGCCAGCATGGGGAAATAAAGCCTCAGAACACCGATTGAAAACACCTGTGCAGTTGAAGTGTCGGGAGAAACTCCCAGCTTTATGGGAGAGTTTGTTGAGGAGACCCACAGGGTCCTAAAATGTACACAAACCCACCCACACGGGAATCAGCACCAGAAGGGACCAGTTTGCTTGGGGGAAGCAGGGGAAGTGACTGAAATCTGGCAGAGAGTGGAGTAAGTGCCACTGTTCCCTCTCGGACCCCTCCCCCACACATGGCATTGCAACCCAGCAACTTGGTTGCCTTGCCCTGGTGAACACCTAAGGCTCCACTCCTGACTATGTAACAGGTGTGCTGACCAAAAAAATGGCCCAAATGAAAGAACAGATCAATGCTCTAGAACAAATACAACTAAGCGCGAAATAAAGGAAAATGTACAGGAACCAATAGTGATGGGAAGAAAACTGGGACTCATATCAATGGAGTGGACCAGAAGGGAGAAAGAAACATCCAAACAGAAAAGAATGAAGAAACAAGAATCCAAAATATGAGGAGAGGCTTAGGAACCTCCAGGACATCTTTAAACGTTCCAACATCTGAATTATAGGGGTACCAGAAGGAGAAGAGGAAGAACAACAGGTGGAAAATTTATCTGAACAAATAATAAAAGAGAACTTCCCCATTCTGTCAAAGAAAATAGACTTCCAGGAAGTCCAGGGAGCTCAGAGAGTCCCAAAGAAGTTGGATCCAAGGAGGAATACACCAAGACCCATCATCATTACATTACCCAAGATGAATGATAAGGAGAGAATCTTAAAAGCAGCAAGGGAAAAGGAAACAGTTACCTACAAAGGAGTTCCCATCAGACTGTCAGCTGATTTCTCAAAAGAGACCTTACAGGCAAGAAGGGG
>PVKM010011059.1:0-33882 GCA_004027735.1 Carollia perspicillata
TGCTGTTTCATTGTTGGTATACAAAAATGCCTTTGATTTCTGGATATTGACTTTGTATCCTGCTGTTTTGCCAAATTCATTTATTAGGTTGAGCAGTTTTTGGGCGGAGTCTACAGAATTTTCTATGTACACTATCATGTCATCTGCAAATAATGACAGTTTTGTTTCCTCTTTTCTGATTTGGATGCCTTTTATTTCCTTTTCTTGTCTGATTGCTGTGGCTAGAACTTCCACTACTATGTTGAATATAAGTGGTGAAAGTGGACAACCTTGTCTTGTTCCTGATCTTAGTGGAAAAGATTTTAGTTTTTGCCCACCGAGAATGATGTTGGCTGTAGGTCCCTCATATATGGCCTTTATTATGTTGAGAAATGCTCCCTTTATTCTCACCTTGCTCAGTGTTTTCATCATAAATGGCTGCTGCACCTTATCGAATGCTTTTTCTGCATCTATTGATATGATCATGTGTTTTTTGTCTTTGCTTTTGTTTATGTGATGTATTACATTTACTGATTTGCGAATGTTGAACCATCCTTGCATCCCTGGGATGAATCCCTCTTGGTCATGGTGTATGATCTTTTTAATGTATTGCTGGATGCGGTTTGCCAATATTTTGTTGAGGATTTTAGCATCTATGTTCATCAGCGATATTGGCTTGAAGTTTTCTTTCTTTGTTGTGTCTTTATTTGGTTTTGGTATTAGGATGATGTTGGCTTCATAAAAAGAGCTTGGGAGTCTTCCATCCTTTTGAATTTTTTCGAATAGTCTGTGAAGGATAGGGGTTAGCTCTTCCTTAAATGTGTTTGTAGAATTCTCCTGAGAAACCATGTGGTCCTGGGCTTTTGTGTGTCGGGAGTTTTTTTTTTATCACTGCTTCAATTTCACCTGCTGTTATTGGTCTGTTTAGGCTTCCTGCTTCTTCTTCACTGAGCTTTGGAAGATTATATTTTTCTAGAAATTTGTCCATTTCACCTAGGTTTTTAAATTTCTTGGAATACAGTTCTTCATAGTAATTTCTTACGATCCTTTGTATTTCTATGATGTCAATTGTAATCTCTCCGCTTTCATTTCTGATTGTGTTTATTTGGGCCCTCTCTGTTTTTTTCTTGATGAGCCCACTTAAGGGCTTGCCGATTACATTTATCTTTTCAAAAAACCAGCTCCTTGATTCATTGATCCTAAGAATTGTGCTTTTAGTCTCTATGTCATTTAATTCTGCTCTGATCTTGGTTATTTCCTTCCTTCTACTAGCTCTGGGCTGTCTTAGTTGTTGTTCTTTGAGTTCTTGTAGGCGAAGGGTTAGGTTGTTTGTTTGAAATGTTTCTGTCTTTTTTAGGTAGGCCTGTATTGCTATGAACTTCCCTCTCGGGACTGCCTTTGCTGTGTCCCATAAGTTTTGGGTTGTCGTGAGTTAATTTTCATTTGTTTCCAGAAATTTTTTGATTTCTTCCCTAGTTTCATTCTTGACCCATTCATTGTTTAATAGCATGCTATTCAATCTCCATGATTTTGAGTGTTTGGGGTGTTTTCGCTTGGGGTTGGTTTCTAATTTCAGTCCCTTGTGGTCAGAGAAAATGCTTGGTATGATTTCAATTTTCTTGTATTTGTTGAGGCTTATTTTGTGTCCTATCATGTGGTCTATCTTTGAAAATGTTCCATGTGCATTTGAAAAGAGTGTGTATTTAGTTTCTTTGGGATGAAGGGCTCTATATATATCAGTTAAGTCCATCTCATCTAGGGCTTTGTTCAATGTCACGACATCTTTGTTGATATTTTGTTTGGATGATCTGTCCATTTTTGAGAGTGGGGTGTTAAAATCCCCTACTATAATTGTGTTGCTATCAATGTCTTTCTTGAAGTCTTCTAAGATTTTCTTTATGTATTTGGGTGCTCCTACATTGGGTGCATAAATATTTACAATGTTTATGTCTTCTTAGTGGATTCTTCCCTTGAGTATTATGAAGTGCCCTTCTGGGTCTCTCTTTATGGCCCTTCTTTGGAAGTCTATTTTGTCTGATATGAGTATTGCTACCCCAACTTTCTTTTCCTGTCCATTTGCTTGGAAAAGTTGTTTCCAGCCCTTCACTTTCAGTCTGTGTATGTCTTTTGTCCTCAGGTGGGTCTCTTGTAGGCAGCATATGTGTGGGTCATGCTTTCTTATCCATTCAGCTATTCTATATCTTTTAATTGGAGCATTTAATCCATTTACGTTTAAGGTTATTATTGATAGGTTGTTATCCATTGTCATCTTTGTACCTGTGTTCCTCTCTCTCTGTCTCTCTTTTTCTTCCTTTCCTTAAAGCACACCCTTTAGCATGTCTTGCAGAACTGGTTTGGTGGAGGTGTATCCTTTTAGACTTCTTTTATCTGAAAAGCTCCTTATTTGGCCTTCTATCTTGATTGAAAGTCTTGCTGGGTAAAGTATCCTTGGTTGTAGTCCTTTAGTTCTCATTACTTGGAATATTTCTTGCGACTCTCTTCTGGCTTGAAGCGTTTCCATTGAGAAGTCAGTTGCTAACCTTATTGGGGCTCCCTTGTATGTTACTTCCTTTTTCTCCCTAGCTGCCTTTAAAATTCTCTCTTTGTCTTGGAATTTTGCCATTTTAATGATGATGTGTCTTGGAGTGGGCCTCTTTGGGTTTCTCTTGATTGGGACTCTCTGTGTTTCTTGGATTTGTGTGACTTTTTCTCTCATCACATTAGGGAAGTTTTCCATCATTACTTTTTCAAATAGGTTTTCTATCCCTTTTTCTTCTTCTTCTCCTTCTGGTATCCCTATTATTCAGATATTATTATATTTCATATTGTCTTGTATTTCTCTTAATCCCTCTTTATTTTTTCTAAGCCTCTTTTCCTTTTCCTGCTCTTTCTCGGTGTTTTTTTTCTATTTTATCCTGCAGCTCGCTCTCTGATCTGATCTTCTGTTTCATCTATCCTGCTTTTGATTCCTTCTACTGTGTTCTTCAGTTCAGATATTGCATTCTTCATTTCCTCTTGGCCCTTGTTGATATTTTCTATTTCCTTTTTCATATTGATATAGTTTGCAATTTTATTATATAAAATTATAGTTTGCTATAATTGATATAGCAATTTCATTGTAGCTTCCTTGTAGTTTCTAGTAGTTGGTTATGAGCTCATGGAGCTTCCTGGTGACCATTGCTTTGTACTCAACATCTGACAGTTGACTTGCCTCTATTTCATTTAGCATTCTTTCTGATGTTTCCTCCTTCCCTTTCATTTGGGGATTGTTTCTTTGTCTTCCCATTGTTTGTGAGACTCTTCTTCTTATTAACCTCAGCTTCTCAAATTGATCTGATCTGGCTCTCTGGGTTTATGGTGTGAGCTTCTGTGATAGAGTGCCTGTGAGGTTCAGTGGTGCAGTCTCCTCAGGTATCCTAGTGTTTACTGCTTCCTCCTATTCTTCTTTGCGATCGTCTGCTTATTCAATATCCACTACAATTTTTGATCTCCGATTTTCATATATGTTGTTGTACTGGTGGCTATCTGCTCTGCTCCTCCGTAGATCAGCCTGGTTTCTCTCCTGTGTGTAGGAGGAAATGGAATCTGCTCCCTCTTACCAAGCCGCCATCTTCTCCCCCCCCCATTTTAAATATTTATCAAGTGTTTTCCAGATGGGAAGTCTACTTAAATACCCATGGTCAACCTCTCTGCAGGACATATTTGGGGAACAGCTATGAAATTACCTGTGCATGGTAAAAAGTCACAGGGATGAGTCTTTGTTCTTTATGTTAAAAGAATATTGGAAAGGCCTTGAATTCAAAAAGCCACATATGGCAGACTAAATAATGGCCCCTAACAATATCCATGTTGTAATCTCCAGAGCCTGAGAATGTTCACTTATATGGCAAAAAGCATTTTGTGAAGTGATTAAGTTAAGGATCTTGAGATGAGGAGATTATGTTGGATTCTCCAGGTGGGCCCTGAATGTAATCATAAGTGCCCTTATAAGAGGGAATCTGAGGGGGATGTAACTACAGAAGTGGAAATAGTGATGTCATGACAGAAGCAGTTTTGAAGATGGAGAAAGGGGCCACAGCCAATGAATACAGGCATCTATTACAAATTGAAAAAATGTAAGGAAACAGATTCTTCCCTCAGAGCTTTCCGAAAGAACCAGCCCTGCCAACACCTTGACTTTAGCCCAGTGAAAATTACTTCAAACTTATGACTTCTAGAACTGTAAGGTAAAAAATTCTGTTGCTTTAAGCCACTAAGTTTGTGGTAACTTGTTAATGAGGCAACAGGAAACGAGTACACCATCTAAGAACTGGAAAAGTCATTTAGGGAAGTGGAATTCACTTAGGAGAACGCAGTGTCTCAGGAAAGATACTATGAATATTACAATAGCTCAAAAACATGTTTTTCACTAGGAATATATATAATTTCATTAATTTGAATCAGATATTGCTTATAAAATAATTCAGCCTTAAAAATTACCAGAAAATCTCTGTATGAAAATAATGAGCATGATACAGCTTTATTGCAGAAGAGTTACCCTTTCAACCCAAAGAAAAGCTTAAGGCAGGAACCACATGCATGCACAGGAAATAAATAATATAATGTGTATCAGATATATAACAGAAGGGGATAATTCCTGTGACAGTAATGAATAGAAAACTTTGTCCAGTCATCACTCATCTCTTCATCAAGAGGGGAAGTTTATTCTGGAGAGAAACCCAATGAATATATTTCTTTTGAAGTTTTCAACATGAAGGCTAACTTCACTCAGCACAAGAGAATACACATTAGGGTGAAGGCCTATGAATGTAATGACTTTGGGAAAGCCTTCAAGGATATTCCTTTTCTTAGGAACCATGTGAAAACTCATACTGGAGAAAAATCCTTTGGGTATATTCAATGTGGAAAGACCTTTAGTGTAAGCATATCCATAAGGCATACATGAGAATTCACAATAGAGCAAAATCTTATGAATGAAATTAATGTGAAAAAGCGTCCAGCAAAAACTCTTACTTTAAAAACCAGAAGAGAATATGTAATGGGGAGAAACTCTATGAATGTTAGGCTGAAAATGCCTCTACTTTTCCTGTATCCCTCAGGAGTTACATGAAGATGTGCACTGGAGAAAAACCTTGTGAGTGTGATCAATGTAGAAAAAAAATCTGGTCTCAGGGCTCACGATAATACATACTGGGGAGGGACACAATGAATGTAAGATTTGTGAGAAAGTCTTTGGTGATTTCTTTTCCCTTAGGAAACATGGGAGAACTCATGCTAGAAGGAAACTATGGATGCTTTTGCTTACTGTGCACAAGATAAATAAAAATTGGAGTGAGATCTTATAAATGTTATAAATATAGAATTACCTTTGTTGATGTCTCATCTTCAGAGTGGATCCCTGACACTATTTTCTGATAGGTTGGATATAACATATGAGAGAATAAAAGCAGTCAAGAATGGCACAAAAGGAGCCAAGTGTTTCTGACATGAGCAAATCTGAGTATCTTTTTTCCGTTCTTTTTATTGTGGTAAAATATGTATCAAATGAAATTTACCATTTTCACTATCTTTAATTTTTCCATTCTATTATTTTCAATTTTTCTGGGAACTTAGCTTTTCACTGTGATTTTTATAAAAGTTGAATTAATTTTATCATATGAGCTATAATTCAATACTATCATTGTTTATTTTTTGCCCAGATTTTCAGGAGGAGCTCCTCCATGTTGACTACTGTAATCCCTTCTACCTTCCCCTGCCTCATATTCAGGCAGCCAGTCACATGCTTTCTATCCTATGGATTAGATTTCATTTTCTAGAAAGATCTGTAAATGGAATCATACAGTATGTAGTCTTTTAAGTCTGACTTCTTTCACTTAGCATAATTATTTTAAGATACGTCAACATTGTTGTTATATTAATAATCCATTCCTTTTTGTTGCTGAGTAGTATTTGATTGTATAGATATACTACAGCTTGTTTAATCTTTCACCTGTTGTTGGGCATTTGAGTTGTTTCCAGTTTTTGGCTATTCCAAATAAAACTGCTCTGAACATTTGTGTACATTTCTTTGTATGGATATATTTCCTTTCATCTTGAGAAAATACCAAGGAGTAGAATGACTAGATGATGTGGTAGGTATATGTTAAACATTTTTACAAAATTGACAAACTGTTTTCCAAAGTGATTGTACCATTTCACATTCCCATTAGCAGTTCCAGATCCTCTACATCTTTGTCAACAGTTGGTATAGTTGTTCTTTTAAAGTCTAGCTATTTGAATAGGTGTGTAGTGTTATATCATTGTGGGATTTTTTAAGATTTTATTGATTTATATACTTATTTATAGACATGAGGGAAGGGAGGGAGAAAGAGCGGGAAAGAAACATCAATCAGTTACCCCTCACATGCCCCCAACTGGGGACCAGGCCTGCAACCCAGGCATATTACCTGACCTGGAATCGAATTGGCGACCTTTGGCTTTGTGGGACAACCTCAACCAGCTGAGCCACGCTACCCAGGGTTCATTGTGGTTTTAGTTTGCATTTTCCTAATAACTAATGATGTCAAACATCTTTTCATATGCTTATTTGCCCTCTGTATATTTTCTTTGGTGAAATATGTATTCAAATATTTTCCTCATATTCTAAATTGGTGTCAGTTCCTGTGAATTGCTGCTTGTATTCCTAGCTCATATCACCATAAATAGGTATCATGCCTCTTAATCTAGCTATCTTACTCCCTCTACCAGAGGAGGGAGAAAATCATGATTATTTAACTTTAATCAAAGAATTTTCCATGCTTTACTCTGATCTTGAGACTACTCTATAATACCCAGACTTGGAATTTTTTTGTAGATGGGTTATATCTAAGACTGAACAAGAATATTTTCAAGCTGAGTATGGTGTCACTACTTCCTCAGATATTATCAAATCTAATCCCTTTCCTAAAGTCAAGTCAGCAAAACTAATTGAACTTATAGGCAATGACTTAAGCCTGGCAGCTAGCAAGAGGTAAAAGAGTTAACATGTACACAGACTGAAGATATTGCTTTGGTGTGGTTCATGATTTCCACATGGTATCAAAACAACAGAATTTCTTAACAGCTGCTGGTATATTAAGTACAGCGAGCAAATTTGAGCTTTACTAGGTATCTTGCTCCTTCCCATGGAACTGCTTTCACCCAAATATAGTTAACTCAACAAAGTAATGATCTGGTTATGCCAGATCACTTCTATGAAATCTTGTACAAACTGATGTCACAAGTACCAAATTCTTAACATATTTGGAGAAAGCTGGATGTGATGAGTTATGGGGGCACCTAGATAGTTGCTTGATTTCCCTAGACTATCTGAAATGGAATTTGGTGGGAAAATGTTCACACTATGACTTATCACAACAAAAAAAAAACTTTAATTTTTCTGAGACAACATAGGTGAAGAATTTTAATCAGGTAGTAGGAGAAGTTTCCAGTGAACATTTGACCTCCTAGACTCACAGTCCTGGAAAAATTATAAAGCTGGGACATGGCCAGGAACTACAGTCTCAGGGACCCTCAAAACATTTATAAATGTATTTCAAATAACATTATAGGGATTTGAATATATACGTATTGTTTTCCACCTTTTCTTTGAATGGTCAAAAGCTTCCCCTTATTGAAAGGCAGAGGCTCTTGTTGTGGCTTAAAACAGTAAGTTTTTTATCTTTGCTACTTGGGAATTCCCTACTTCATTCTCTACTGCAGAGGTACTCAAGTTAAGGAACTTTGTGAGGTTTTGCCTGTCAGTCAAAAATTACACTGCCCTTATTATCCTCAATCCTCAGAAAATATAGAAAGAAGTTCTTTAAAATTAATTAAAACTTGCTAAACTCTCTAAAGAGTTACAATTATCTTGGCCTAAGTTACTCCAATTGACCCTAATGGCCATCTGGTCTCCTCTGGCAAACATGGATTTCTATCCAGTGAACTTGTTACAGCCAGGGTATGGCATCTCTTATTTTAGATTCCACTTTGTTGCAAGGAGATGTGGCTCAGTAGCATAAAGCAGCAATTTTCAACCTTTTCTGTCTCATGGCACACATAAGCTAATTATTAAAATTCTGCAGCATACCAAAAATATATTTTTGTACCAAGCTGACCAAAAACAGGTATGATTTTGATTCATTCACACTGTATAACTATTGTGTTGGCCGTTGTCATTTTTTTAATTTGACAGTTTAAGGGAAAAGAGGTAGTACCCCTAACTAAAGAGTCAGATATTGCATGTTTTAAAAATCCTTGTGGCACACCAGTTGAAAATTGCTACTGTAAAAGACCAATGGCATATACTAGGACTCATTAGCAACAGATTCAAGCTGCCTTTTCAAAGGAATCACCTTCTGATCTTCTACATGACTTATAAGTAAGAGACTTAGTCTACTGGAAGGGACACCAGTGAAAAACCATTATGGAGTCCCACAGGAAGTGTCTCTATCAGGTCTTCCTTTCTTTTCCTCACAATTAAAGTATTCCTGATCAAATCCATTATTTCACATCTAATTAAGACCAGCAGTACTGTCCTGTCCAAACAGCTGACCCAAGCATTATTAAGGAATAAAATTTCAAACAACAAACTGTCCCACCAACTCATTATGGGAGCCTTCTTTTCTTAAATGTAAAATTTTATGTTTTTTGTTTTACAGTTTTTCCAATGATTTCTTCCTTCACCCCCTCCACTCAGCCCATCCTCCACTTCCATAGTTAGTCCCCCTCCAATGTCTATGTCCATAGGTCCTTCATATATGTTCCTTGACTAATCCCTTCATCTTCTTTGAAACAGTCTCCCCCTTCCTTCTCCCCTCTTACCACTGTCACTCTATTCCATGATTCTGTGCCTCTAATTCTATTGTGTTCTTTAGTTTATTTTGTTCACTAAATTCCTCTCATAAGCGAGATCATATGGTATTTGTCTTACACTGACTGACTTATTTCACTTAACTTAATATTCTCCAGTTCATCCATGCTGTCAAAAAAGGTAGGACTTCCTTCTTTCTGTCTGCTGTGTAGTATTCTATTGTGTAAATGCACCATAGTTTTTTAATCCACTCATTCACTGATGGGCACAAACTGTTTCTAGTGCTTGGCTATTTTAAATAGCACTGCTATGAATAGGGGTGCCTAAGTTCTTTTGAAATGGTGTTTTGGGCTTCTTAGAATATTTTCCCAGCAGTGGAATCACTGGGTCAAAAGGCAGTTCCATTTTTAATTTTTTGAGGAAATCCCACACTGTTTCCCACAGTGGCTGCACCAGTCTGCATTCCCACTAATAGTGCATGAGGGTTCCCCTTTCTTCACATCCTCACCAGCACACTTATTGTTTGTTGATTTATTCATGATAGCCATTTTGGCAGGTGTGAACATCTCATTGTGGTTTTAATTTGCATTTCTCTGATGGCTAGTGATGTTTATTCCTGGGCTCTCTATTCTGTTCCATTGAGCTGTGTGTCTGTTCTTTTGCCAGTACCAGACTGTTTTGATTACAGTGGCCTTGTAATATAGCTTGATACAAGTTATTGTGATCCCTCCAACTTTGTTACTCTTTCTCAAGATTGCTGAAGCTATTTGGTGTCTTTTTTGTTTCCATATAGATTTTTTAGAGTATTTGCTCTAGATCTGTGAAATATGCCATTGGTATTTTAATAGGAAGTGCATTGAATCTATAAACTGATTTGGGTAGAATGGACATTTTGATGATGTTAATTCTCCCAATCCATGAACATGGTATATGCTTCCATTAATTTGTATCTTCTTCAATTTCTTTCTTTAGTGTTCTATAGTTTTCCAAGTACAGGTCTTTTACCTCCTTGGTTAAATTTATTACTAGGGACTTTATTTTTGTGTTGCTATGGTAAATGAATTTTTTTTCTTAGATTTACTTTCTGATAGTTCATTGTTAGTATACAAAAATGTCATCAATTTCTGAATATTGACTTTCTATCCTGCTATTTTGCTGAATTCACTTATTAGGTTGAGTAGTTTTCTTGTGGAATCTATTAGGTTTTCTATGTATACTATCATGTTGCCTGCAAATAATGAGAGTTTTACTTCCCCTTTCCCGATTTCAATGCCTTTTATTACTTCTTATCTGATCACCATGGCTAGGACTTCCAGTACTATGTTGGCAGTAGGTTTTTTTAAAAAGATTTTACCCATTTACTTTCAGAAAGAAGGGAAGGGAAGGAGAGAGAGAGAGAAAGAAACATCAGTGTGTGAGAGATACATTGACTGGTTGCCTCTCACAAACCCCTAAAGAGGGACCTGGCCCACAACCTAGGCATGTGCCCTGACTGGGGAATTGAACTGGTGATCTTTCAATTTGCAGGCTGGTGTTAATCCAGTGAGCCACACCAGCCAAGGTGACAATAGGTGTTTTGTATATGGCCTTTATTATGTTGAGGAATGATTCCTCCATTCCCACTTTGCTATGTGTTTTTGTCATAAGTGGGTGCTGTACCTTATCAAATGCTTTTTCAGCATCTATTAATATGATCATGTGATTTTTGTCCTTCATTTTCTTTATGTGATGTATTACATTTATTGATTTGAGAATATTGTACCATCCTTACATCCCTGGAATAAATTCACGTGATCATGGTGTATGATCTTTTTAATGTCTTACTGGATGCAGTTTGCTAATATTTTGTTGAGGATTTTAGCATCTGTGTTCATCACAGATATTAGCCTGTAGTTTTCTTTTTTCCTCTCCCTCCCTTCCCCTCTCTAAAAACAAATAAATAACATCTTACAAAATAAAAATAAAAAAAGAGAAACCTAGCCCTCTTGGAACAGAATCAGCCCTCTGGGCCCTACCCTCAGGACTCCCGCTGAAAGTGTGGAATCTGCCCTGCCTCCTTCCCACACTGGGCAGGGCTGGGGAGAGCAAGGGGACAATGGTGAGGCCCTTGCAATTCTGGGGTTTGCCTTGGGGTGTGGCTTGGAGGCCTGAGAAGAAGATTCCATTGCTCCCAAGTCACCAGAGTGACTGTACATGAGAAGTGGCCAAAGTGATAAAAAGGCTTCTTGTGACATTTCTGTGTAGTTGGCTATTTAGTTGGGAAAAATAAAGCCTGAGGATGCTATTAATAGTCTTCGGCTACTTAAAGGCAGCAAATGTGAGTCACAATGTGTTACATCCTTTCATAATTATTGTTTTATTTTATATTTATTTAACATATATGAAAGCAGAGTGAGTGATATAGTGAACTTTTAGGTAGTTAACATCCTGCTTTAACAATTATTAATGCGTTGTCAATTGTGTTTCATTAATAGCCCTTTCTAACTTCTCCCTTCCAATTATTTTCAAGCAAATCTTAATCCTATTTTCCATATGTATATATTTCAGTACACATTTCTAAAATGTAAGGACTCTTGAAAAACTTATCCACAATATTATCACAACTAGAAAAATAAAAAATTTCTCGATATCATTGACTATCTAATAATATTCAGATTTTCCTATAATTTTTTTTCAGTTTGTTTAACTCAGGATCCAATGAAGGTCTATATTGCAATTGGATTTGTCTGTTAGTTTCTTTTAACATAGGATATATGCTCCCCTTTCCTGCCTCTCTCTCATTCCTTGACTCTTTTTTTCTTGGAGTAAGCAAGTTGTTTGTCCCTAGAGTTTTCTCATTCTGACCTTTGCTAGCTGGTTTAATTTTACATGTTCTTCCATCTTTTGTACTTCCTGTTAATTGGTAGAGCTAGAGACTTGATCATATTCAGCCTGAAATTTTTTGATAAGCTCTGTTATTCATGGTTGTATACTTCCAGTAAGAGATACATACATATGTATACTTCCATTAAGAGATACGTATATACTCTCTGCTTTTCTTTCTTTTTGTAATGTTAATACCTGTGTTAGCCTGCCTGGGCTGCTAAAACAAAATACCACTGCCTAGCTTAAAACACAGATATTTATTTTCTCACATTCCAGTCATCCATGATGAAAGTGCTGGCAAATTTGTTTTCTAGTGAAGACTCTCATTGTGGCTTGTAGAAAGTGGTCTTTCCTTCTATGCTTGAGGAAAAGAGAGAGATAGCTCTCTTATGTCTCTTCTTACAAGGACACTAATCCTAACAGGTCAGAGTTCCACCCTTATGACCTCACTTAACCTTCCTTTTTCAGCGGCTCCATCTCCAAAAACAGCTGTATTGAGGGGTTAGGACTTTAGCATATGGACTTTGGGGAGACACAAGCCTTCAGTCCTTAACAGTATCCACTGATGATCATTAATTGTCAGGATCCTTTGTTGCACCAGTTTTTGCTCTACTCACACAGAACTTAGGTTTCAGTTTCAGAAGCTTGCAGACCTCCGTTAAAAACCTCTGAACTATATTGTTTCCATAAGGATTGGAGAAATTAATCTTAAATTTCTGCAGAAGGAATTTAGGCTAAACATTGGGAAGAACTTCTGACTCTTAAAGGTTTTAAAAGAACAGCAAATTTCTCAAAGGACACTTTCAAAGGAGGTTTATAAAATGGGTTCTTTAAGTTTGGGAACCTGAGAGCTAGACTTTACCCCACGTGATCCACTGAAATGTCAGTGAATTTATAAAACTAGTTAACATTTACTGAACACCTTATACTTGCCCATTGGGCAACAACCCATTGGGGTAGGCAAAGGCACAGTCTGTTGCATACATGAAGAAACAAGTAAGAGAGGCAAAGTCATTTCACTAAGGTCATGGAATTAGAAACAGCAGATCCCTGATTTGGATCCAGGCAGATGGGCACCAGAGACTAGATGCTTATTACAACAAACAACTGCCTATCATCGGCTCTTCCTTCTTTGGCAGAAAGATATGTGACTGTCATTATTCCTGGTTCTAAGGGGACAGCTCTTTGCTGAGGATGCTGGTGGCGAGCTGGTCTGACCCCTCTCAAGGCCATTGTGTCTTGACTTCTGTCCTCTCCTCTTCTTTTTCCAGTGCTCTGCCCTACCTAACCTTGCCCCTGGGAGCAGCCTTACCATGCAGGTCACTGAGCAAGAGTCCTTCCATTGCAGGGACTACATGATACCACATAACCTCCAATGTGTATTCAAACATGTAGAGCTTAATCTGGATTAAACACCAGCAAATGCACGGGTCCTTTGCTGTTGTTGGCTTCTAGTCCTAGTAACTATTGGATGCATGACAAGAGGCAGGGTTGGGGACAATGTAGCCTGCCCTCTGCCTGTGTCGAGGGGGAGGCAGATGCCCTCACCACTCATTATGTAGTTTGGCTCTAGTCTTCAAAAACAGCTTACACTTTAACACTAATTTTGAAATAAATCTTCATTTAATTAACATTCTTCATGTGTTTGGAATGTGATGTCCAGTGGCCCCCTGCTACCCACCATCCAGAGAACAGCTCCCTCACATGATGGCCAGTGTCTGTGGTGGCTGTATAGTGTCCTGGGACAGGAACATGCCATTGTGGCCTCAATGGGGCTACGGGTGGCACAGACGAAGGAGGGGGCCATCCCCAGGCTCTGAGGCCTTGAGCCTTGGCAACCATAGAAGGAGCGGCAGGGTGTGTGGTGGGAACTTCTGGTTGAGGGGGTGTCTGATAGTGGAGAGGTTGTGAAGTGAGCAGATAGAAAAGGAGCTCAAGGAGCAGTCAGGCAGCTGTAGCATGTCCTAGTGAGATGGCCAGCTTGGCTCCAGGAGATCTTCCATAGACCCTTCCCATGGACCTGAAGGCCCAGGGGTTGGAGGGAGGCAGCTCTGTGAGCAATTCAAGCCTGGGGGAGTTCACCTGCTTTCCTGCCTGCCCCTAATGACCCCTGGGAGTCGAATCCTATGACTGTGCATGCCAGGCCCTGCCCTTCCTGCCAACCTAGGATTCCAGCAGCTGTGACCCTTGCATGCTGTCTCCAGCATCATTGGTGGGTAGCTGCCAGCCTTGCTTAATCAGTAGGTGAATACTGTCTTCATATCTGGATGCTGGCTTGATTCCACAACCAGAACTCTCTTGGCTTCCTTCTCTGGCTGTAATGACACCAACCTTGCCAATTGCCACAGCTTTATCTTAAACAAAAACTTTCATCAAGCACTTGCTAAGTGCCTGCCACTGGCCTTAACATTCTCCACACATGGCCTCACATCACAGCAACTTCGTGTGGTAGCTGGGTGCTGGCTCTACCCTGATGTCAGAGACAACCAGGCTGAGAAGCAGAGGTGTCAGACTGGCACTGGGTCTCTTATCCCATTAGACCTCCACTCACACTTAGGAGCTCAGTGTTCATTGAATGAAGGGTGGCAACTTCACAGGCCACCAGTCTGCACAGGTGACAACAGAAGCCATCCTTGGTGCTGCCTCTCACTTTCTGGGTGTCACCTGGGGGGAGGGGGACTTACCCTACCTGGGGCACTGCCCCGGCATCTGCAGCTCTTATACAGGCATCTACATAGAGTGGAATGCAGGTGTAGGCAGAGCCCTTGCTTCCACAGAAGAGAAGAAAACAGGTACCCATGCAAATTCTCAGGAGTCAGCAAATGGATGTAAGTTCCAGGCTTTGACACATTTATTGGCACTCTGGCTAAGGATGCAGGGGTCACTGGTGCTGGGAGGCCCTGAGCAAGTTAACACTGCCAGCAGTGGGGTTTACCAGTCTCAGCAAAGGGGAGACACCAACTTCTCCAGAGTCTCTCCCATCCACGTACTAACCAGGCCCGACCCTGCTTAGCTTCCGAGATCAGACAAGATCGGGTGCGTCCAGGGTGGTATGGCCGTAGACCCCAGAGTCTCTTTCTGCATTGGGTTTGTCAGATCTGGGTCAGCCCCTCCTTACCCCAGTTTATCCTGCCAGCAGGTGTCTGAAACAGCAGACCAGCTCATCAAATCTGCTGTCAGTTAAACATACAGCTCACATGTCAGGCAGGCACTCCATTGGGACAGGATGTGTCCAGGACCGAAGCATGGGAGGAGTGACTCCCCTTCTCTCTCTTTCATCCATGAGGGCATTGAGAAGGAATAGTACATCAATTTCTCCTGGTTTTGCACTGCCTTTCCCTCTGTCTTTGCTAGTCAAAGTGTGGTGCCCAGACCAGCAGCGCTGACAACATCTAGAAACTTGCTAGAAATGCAAAATCCCAGGACCTACCCCAGACCTACTGAGTCAGAAGCTGCACCATAATAACATCTGCAGGCAGCTGGTGTTTGTGTTAAGTTGTGGAGAACCTTGGCTCTAGGTTTCCAGTGTTGCTGCAGCTCTGACTCTGGGAGGCTGAACCTGAGGAAACCTCAGGTAGTGTGAGTAACAGGTGAATACCATTCTCTTCCCCCACCTTCCTCCAGCTTCCTCTCTCCTGCTTTAGGACCCGAAGAAGGATCCCAAGGGCAGACTGATGCATCAGACTCCAGTCAGTCTTGATTGCAAAACTCAAGGCTAATCACAGAGGTCCACATTCAGCAAGGAGTCCGGGAGAGCAAGCTCTGCAGAATGGTCTCCTAGGTAGGGAGCTGTAATTTTCTTTCTTTGTTGTGTCTTTACCTGGTTTTGGAATTAGAATAATACTGGCCTTGTAAAAAGAGTTTGGGAGTCTTCCCTCTTCTCAATTTTTTTGAAATAGTTTGAGAAGGAGAGGACTTAGTTCTTCTTTGAATGTTTGGTAAAATTCACCTGTGAAGCCATTTGGTCCTCGACTTCTGTGTGTTGGGAGTTTTTGATGACTGCTTCAATTTCACTAGTTGTTATCAGTCTATTCAGGTTTTCTGCTTCTTCTTGATTCATTTTTGAAGATTGTATGATTCTAGAAATCTGTCCATTTTACCCAGGTTGCCCAGTTTCTTGATATATAAGTTGTTCATAGTAATTTCTTATAATCCTTTGCATTTCTGTGTTATCAGTTGTTACTCCTCTTTCGTTTCTGATTTTATTTATTTGAGTCCTCTCTCTTTTTTTCTTGACGAGTCTGGTTAAAGGTTTGTCAATTTGCACTGGCTGGTGTAGCTCAGTGGATTGAGTGTGGGCCTGCAAACCAAAGGATCATGGTTCGATTCCCAGTCAGGGCACATGCCTGGGTTGCAGGCCAGTTCCCAGCAGGGGGTGCACCAGAGGCAACCATACATTTATATTTCTCTCCCTCTCTCCTTCCCTTCCCTTCTAAAGATAAATAAATAAAATCTTAAAAAAAAAAAGGTTTGTCAATTTTGTTTATCTTTTCAAAGAATCAGCTCCTGTATTCATTGATTTTTTTAATTGTTTTTAAGTCTCCATGTCATTTAATTCTGCTCTGATCTTGATTATTTCCTTCTTTCCACTCACTCTGGATTTTGTTTGTTGTTGTCCCTCTAGCTCTTTTAGAGTAGACTTAAATTGTTTATTTGAGTTTTTTCTGTCTTTAGGTAGGCCTGTATTGCTATGGACTTCCCTACTGGGACTGCCTTCACTGTGTCCTAGAGGTTTTGGGTTGTTGTATGTTCATTTTCATTTGTTTCCAGAAACATTTTGATTTCTTCCTTGATCTCATTTTTAACCCATTCATTATTTAACAACACATTATGTGCCCCCATGCATTTGAATGTTTTTGAGTTTTTTTCTTGAGGTTGGTTTATAGTTTCAAGCCATTGTGATCTGAGAAGATGTTTGACACAATTTCAAATTTCTTGAATTTGTTAAGGCTTGTTTTGTGTCCTACCATGTGATCTGTCTCTTAAAATGATCTATATGTGTTTGAAAAGAATGTATACAAGGTCTGTCCAGAAGTATCCAGCCATGTAATATGAAAAATGGAGACATTTATTTAAAAAGATACAAGATACAAGGAACATTGTACATAAGAAAATGACACCTTAGTCCCCTTCAGAGTAGGCACCTTGGGACCTCACACAGTTCTCCCAATTGCCATCAGCTGCCCCATCGTATTTTCCTGAATCTCATCAAAAGTCTGAAATCTCTTCCCTTTCAAAGGTGATTTTGGTTTTTAGAAAAGCCAGAAGTCTCAGGGTACCAGATCTGGGTAGTAGGAGGGCTAAGTCACCTGGGTGATTTGAAATTTCACCAAAACACTCTGCATGAGATGTGAAGCATGAGTAGGCACATTGTCATGAAGCTGCCAATCACCACTTGCCCATAGCTGTGGCCTTCCAAATCATCCAAATAATCTCCACAGAGGAATATTCAAGCTTAACACAAAATGTGATGCAGATTCATTGCTCTACTTGCTCAGTCATTTTGTATGTGACCACCACACAGTGCACATGCTCACTCAGCAGCATCTACCATCCCCACTGACTAGTACAGTGAAGTTGTCATTGTTCACACATTCACATTCTAGTCCACTCCCCTTGGCTGCCAGGTTACATCAATGTCCCACAAACTGTTCTCATTATATTGATAACAGCTGGACTTTTTCCGGGCAGACCTTGTAGTTTGCTTCTTTGGGGCAAAATGTTCTGGAAACTTATTCATCCTATACTTTTGTTTTCTTTCCCAATAGGTTTTGCCAGTGAAGAGTCCAACTTGGCCAGGAGAAAGAGCTATAAAGAATTAAAACAGACTCCAATTTTTCCTCTTTCAATCTTTGCATCCTTTCCCTTTTTTTCTTCCTCTTCCACTATCTCCTTCTCTCCTGAAACTTGAAACCCCTTAAGGATTACATAAATGGCTCTCAAAGAACTCTTCTGAAAGCTGTAGGCATGACATTTCACTAATGATCCTGAGAAAAAGGCATGAGAAACTGAAACGGTCTCTCTACAGTTCCAAGTTTTTAACAACTACAAATAAGGAAAATTTAACCTGGTACAGACCACAGTCGCATATCCCTTTTCTTGCCCTGTTTAAGCTAATCCTGCCTCACCCTGTTTGGTGTCGCCCAGTGGATTGAGTGCTGGCCTGCAAACCAAACGGTCACCAGTTTGATTCCCTTTCAGGGTACATGCCTGAGTTGCGGACCAGGTCCCTGGTTGTGGGCATGTGAGAGGCAACCACACATTGATGTTTCTCTCCTTTTCCTTCTCCCTCCTTTCCCCTCTGTAAGAAGAAATAAATAAAACCTTTAAAAGAATAAACCAACCCTGCCTCAGCTCAGGGAGTTTATTGTTCTTAAGTTTCTAAGTGATGAACATCAGTTGAATAAAATCTTTAAACACTATTTGAGTCACATTTTTTTTCTTTTGACCAGACAAGTCATTCTGTAATAATAAAGGGCTTCATTCATTAGAAGGATATAACAATCATGAACATTTAGGAACCTAATAGCAGAGCTTCAAAATATGTCAAGAAAATCTGGTAGAACTGCAAGGAGAAATAGACAAATCCATAATTACAGTAGGATATTTCAACATCCCTCTCTCAATAATAACTAGAATAAGTGGACAGAAGATAAGTGAGAATATAGAAGACTTGGTTAGCACTATCAACCAACTTGCCCTCATTGACATTTACAGAACACTTCAACCATTGTAACTGAAATGCAGGTTCACCTGCCTGCTGCAATGAAAGCCAAATTTGAAAGACAGGTGCTGGTGTCAAAGGAAAGAGGTTTATTCAGGTGCCATGACCTGGGAGAATGGTGGACTTCTGTCTCAAAGACCATTCCCCCTTCCTGCTTAAGCCCATCATTCTTATAGGGATAAGGAGGGGAGGCCTTTTTTCCTATCCAATTATCTTGCTAGTTTTTGGCATGCTCAGGTTCTGTCCATTCATCTTTCTAGCTTGTGGCCTGCTCAGTGTAAAAACCTCTCTGTATACCATTCTGGCCAATGGGGAAAATTCCTTGTTGCAGAGAGAGCTTACCAGATGATTGCAAAGCTGAGTCTTGAAGGGTGAGTGGGAATTAAAAGAATAGTGTGATTGTAATCTACAATGAGAATATTTTTTTTATGTTTTAGATTTGTTCTAATATTTTTTATATTTATTGTATGCAATTTAATTGTATGTAAGATTGAAATATTTGCATATTTATATTGCATCAAATCATTATGGAATGACCCTTTCAATCTCAATTAATACTTTTTGCCTTAGTATTTTGTCTGATATTAATATAAATGATCTTGGTTATTTTGATCAACATGTGCTTGGCAAATTTTCTTCCATTCCTTTATTTTAAATATTTCTGTATATTTATGATTTGCTAAGTTTGACATTAACAGCACAGGGCTAGATTTGTTAATTTGCATCCAAAATGACTATCTTTGACTTTAACTTCAGAGTTTACTTCATTAAAAATTTTATCATTCATTAAGTAATACAATATGAACTTCAAATATGAACTTATTCCTACCTTCTTTACATTTTGCTTTCTATTTTTTCTGCCCTTTATATATATATGTATATTTTTTATGCTCTTGACTTTTAAAAAAGGGATTTATATAGTTTTTGCTTGTTTTTCTCATTACTATTTCATGATTAAAATCATAGCAGATAGTAATAATATGAAGTTGTTCAAAATAATTGGAAATTATAAGAGGATCAATATCTCTGCCATATACAATAATTCAATGATCGATCATTCCAATATGTAAAACACTGAGGTGTTGGCATCAAAAGAGACAAGGGTATCCATGTAGACTTGTGGTGTGACTGGTGTTGTGCAGAATGACCCACACTCGACCTCTGTGGTTTCTCCGCTACCAGACATTTGAACTTTAGGTGAACTCTCTCTCAGCTTTGCCGGGGGTCCTGAGCATGCGCAAACAGGACACATTCTTGAAGGGGCAGGGCTAAGGTTGAAGCGGGAAGCAGCCTCTTGGCTTCGCGCCTGCTGTGAAGCTCTCCATAGTTGAGTGCCGGCTGAGGTATTTTGTAGGAGCTTTGACAGGGTACTTTGGTTTTTTTGATCGGAGGGGTGGGTAAAGGGGATTTTGGGGTTGATAATGGGGGTCTTTGGAGGCAGGATGGGGACTTGTTCTAATTTGAGTTGAATGCTCAGATCAGTAATTTCTGTCCTCATATTCTTGTATTGAAGTTCTGTCAAAGACCACAGTTGGGTATGCATTGTTTTTGTTCTTGTTAAATTCTATGTTTTTAAAATTTCAGTTATTTTTCTTTTTATCAAAAGTTATGTAGAAGCACCTTTACAATTTTCAAAAGTTAAGCCTTTTATTAAAGTCTAATGTAACTTACCTGTGCCCTGTGAAATGCTTATTAATTGGATTGTGTTTCGACATCCTTTAAGGTTACCAGGGTCACTTTTTATTGATATTGCATCTCTAACTCCAAAATAGTATGAGTTTGCCAATTGATAATTGTCTTATTGAAAATGTGTATATTCTTTTGGTGTGTGTGCTTGCTCTATTAATCACTGAGAGCAGTGATTTGTTTGCCTTTGTGTGCATATACAAGCAAACTTTTAAAAAATGTATATTTATATATTTTTTCCTGGTGTTACTGGGTACATGTAGGCATGTGTTTCAGAATAAAGATTGTCAAATTATTCTAGGTGAGTCAGTCAGGGCAGACACAGTGTAACAGGCATATGTGGGTGGGGAGGGGGATGGGGCTTGGTATGGCTCAATATTCCAAAGGTAAAACAGAACCTGGTATGTGCAAGAATTGGGGAGGGACATATGAGGTTGAAGAATCTAGGAAGGCAGCAAGACCTGGTAGAGGGCAGAGTTGGGTGTGTATCTGTGCAGTGTATGGGTCCCACAGGGCTGGGAGAGTAAGGCAAGCCAGAGTGTATCCAAAAGGGCATAGTTAAGCAGTCAGGGCCTGGAGAGACTAGGTGGACTGGGCAGGAAATGTGGGTAGGCAGAGCATGTCTCAGGGGTGGGCCATATGTGTTTGGGTGGGCTGAGCAGATTAGCAGGTGTATTCTGGAGGATGGGGCAGGGCATACTGAGCTGAGCAAGTAAGTGTAAGGAGGTAGAGTCTAGCTTTTCTGAACAGGTACACAGGTGCACAGGCAAGGCCTTATGCATCAGGTGAGCAAGGTGAGACCAGATGGACTAGCCAAGTGTGTCTGGATAAGGTGGGCAAACAGCACCAGGTAGTCCCAGCCATTCCCAGGCAGGCAAGATGTAGTGTATCCAGGCAGGTGCAGAGGGCCACCTCCTTCATTTTGGCCAGGAGGTGAGGCCAGGGGTGTTAGGGCACAGTGAGCCTATCTCCATGTACTTAGTGCTGACCCAAAGCCTTCCTCCCACCAATAAAAAAACCCTACTTATAATCCCTGGTCTCTGGTGAGTCCAGGACACAAGGTAAATGGGGGAGTGGAGCTAGTGTGAGTGTCTTCCCCTCAGCTCTTGCCTATAATACCCTCAGAGGCCTTGCCATGGTCCTAATGGCAACTGCCCACTCAACCACAACTGCCTCAACTGCAGAACTCCAGGCTATCCCAGAAGTACCAGATGGTGGCAGTGCCATTGGCATTTACTGCCATTGGCAGAAAAAGAGGCATCTCAGACAACAGCCACATCCCAGCTGTTGACTGAAAAGGATCTGCCTCAGGACTGAAAACTATACAGAGACTTTTTCATAGAGGACTTTTTAACAATCAAAATCTTATGAGTGTATGACAGAACCACTGGGTAGAAGGAGAGAGACAGTTAAGGCAGAGAGGTTCAGCAATGAGGAGAGAGGAGGCAGGGAGTGTTCAAAAACCACTTAAGAAACAAGTTGAGGAGAGCTCTCAGCATTTTACTGGCCTACAGCCCTGGATTAGTGACATGCCCTATATGGTGCTAGCAAACATGATGCATGCAGAGGCTTAAAATATGCTTAAACATTAGAGTATTTGCTTTTTGGGGATCTTTTAGAACCCAGTCACCATGTGAAAAACACAGGCTAGCCTGCCAGTTGGAGATTCATGGCTCCATCAATTCCATTGGCCCACCAAACTTCAAACATGTGAATGAGGCCATCTAAGATCAAACAGCCACTAGCTGACTACAACTATAAGGAGAAACCTAGGCAAATCCAGCAGAACCACCCAGCTGAGCCTATCCTAATTTTAAACCTACAGAATCTTGAATTAATAAATGATCATTGTATCCATTGATTTAAAAGATGGCTGGTTACACAGAAAAGTAGTTTTGTTTTTGTTTTTGTTTTTGTTTTTGAGGAGTTCCCATTTCTGGATCCTGCAGTGTAGTTGCAGAAAGTGAATATGAAGAAAGTGCAGAAATCAAAGAAAAACAGGGAATGGAAGGTGAAAGATATGGTGGAGTGAAGGGCATGGAAGCAGAGGTTGGGAGCAGAGTGCAAGGCAGGGATACAGGATTAAGGTATTCCCCTACTCCTGTCCTGACCACAGTTGCCCCACAGGAGGAGAAGAAGCAGAAATCCATGGAAATGTGGAAACATGCAGAGAAGATGGATGCCAAGAACCCAGCCCCACTGAAGCAGTGCCTGGGATCTAGCTGTGTGAATCCCACTCGGCCAGGTTCCAAGTATTGCTCAGACTACTGTGGCATGAAGCTGGCAGCTGAGTGAGTACATCTGGAGGTTAAGCAACAGGGCTTGGGGTAGGGCATGATCTACACCAACTGTAAGTCCATCCACCCCCTACCCATTCATCCACCCACCCACCCTTACAGCCACCCATCCACTGATCTACCCATCCGCCTTCCATCCACCAACCCATTCATCTACCCTTACAGTTATTTACTCACCCAAACATCTACCCATCCACCCATTCATCCATCATTTAATCACTCATTCATCAGCATTCACTCTTCTACAATTTATTATCTTATACAGTCACCATTCAGTCACTTGTCCATTTCCTTTTCTTTTATTGCCCCCACCTACCCATTTCATTTCTTGGTGTCTCCCCTTCCAGACGCATCTATAAGATCCTGCCCCAGCGCGTACAGCAGTGGCAGAACAGCCCCTGCATTGCTGAAGAGCATAGCAAGAAAATGCTTGAGAGGATCCTCCATGAGCAGCAGGACACTTGCACCTACCTAAAGAACATGGAGCATCAATTCCATGAACTTGAGGATATCATTATGCGTGGCAAGCAGCAGACTGTGTGCAATGATGAGGAGGTGAGTGGGAATAGGTAGGGTGTAGCAGAAATGTACCTAGTATCTTGCCCTGCCCATCCCCACTTTGCTCTGCTTTACTGGCTCCTCTATTATCCTGTGCAGAGCACCAGATTTATGGACAAAGCCCGCCAGAAGATCTTCTGTGTCTCCTGTGGGAAATCTATCAGTATGCAGGTTGCCCTGCGCCACATGGAGCACTGCTTTGCCAAGGTTGGGGCATTGGCTGGGGGCTGATGGGGCAAGGGTGTTTTTAGCTGGGTGGGTTTCATGAAGAGGGGGACAGGTTTGGTGTCTGGGTGTTTGCTGTAGAAAGCACTACAACATACATCCATGGTTCTACTCATTTGTGCTTTTCTTCCACCCCCAGTATGAGGGCAAATTTTGGATCATCAGCCAGTGGAGTTGAGGGCTATTAGCTGGGCAAATAGGAGCCTAGGGTCCATGGGGGACAAATGTATTATTTAGGGCTTTTTCATGGGAGGGGATGTGGTGTACTTCCACAGTTCTTCCCATTTGTAATCTTTCTTCCTAGTATGAGTGCAAATCGTCCTTCGGGTCTTTGTACCCCACTCGCATTGACGGGTGAGTGTGGGTGCTGGTCAGGGTCAAAGACATGATGTGGACAAGGTCAAAAACAGGGTGGGCAAGATCATGGGCAAGATGTGGGTGGGCTCAGAAGCAGAGGTGGGTGGATTCAAGGTAGGGTATGGGTAAGGTTGGGAACAAAGTATGGACAGGGTTCAGGATGAGACCTCCCTTCTCCTGACCTTTAGCACCTCATTTTCAATCTTCCCACAGGGCCACAAGGCTCTTCTGTGACTTTTATGACCCAAACAGTAAGAGGTACTGTAAGCGGCTCCAGGTGCTGTGCCCTGAGCACTCAAAAGACCACAAGGTGGGACTCTTTGTCACCCTCCATTCCTTCCATCCTCCCTGCCTGACCACCTTATTCCTCTCTTCATCTCTGCTTGAATGCCTCCTATTTCCTTCTTCTTTCTGCCTGACTGCCTTCATACCACCTGAACAACTAACCCCTATGTTCTCTTCCCTTCCTGACTACCCCACATTCCCTACTCCTCACTGCCCAGTCACCTTCTATTCTTTTATCTTTGCCCAACTGCTATTTATTCATACCCTCCATGCCTGACCCCCACCCACATTTCTCTCTCTCTGCCTTACCACCCTCTATTCCTCTGCTCCTCACTGCGTTCTCCATTCTCTTTCCTTGCTCAGCCATCGCCCATTCCTTTCCCACCCGCTGTCCTACTGCCTCCATTCCTTTCTACCTCTCTGCATGGCTGCCCTCAACTCCTCTCTTCACACTTTCTGATCTCCCGCCATTCTAATTTTCATTGCTTCACTGCCCCTAATCACCTTTTCTCTGCCTGTCATGTAAATCTTATCTTTCTCCCTGTTTATCCAGCTTTCTTTCCCACCTCCCTTGCCTCATTCCTCACCTTCTTCATGCTGTGCCAACCCTCATTCACCTACTTCTCCTTGTCAGATCTTCCTCCACTCTTTCTCTCCTTCCTGTTTGGTCTCTGTTTTTCTGTCCTGTCCGATCACCTCCATTCCTCCATCCCTGCTTGTTAACTTCTTCCTCCATCCTCCATGCTTGATAATCCCCTTTTGCCCCCTCTTCTCCACCTAATCAAAGAATTCCTTTCTTCCTCCCTGGTGTGTCACTCCTCATTTCTCTCCTTCATGCCCAACTGCCCTCCATTCCCCTGTTCTTCTCATTATGCCTACCTGATCACCCTCTATAGCTGTCCTCCTCCATACCTCATCATTCTTCATTTTTCCCCACAGGTACCAGATGATGAGGTGTGTGGCTGCCCACTAGTGCACAATGTCTTTGAACTCACTGGTAATTTCTGTCGCCTCCCCAAACGCCTGTGCAACCACCACTACTGCTGGGAAAAGCTGAGGCGCGCTGAGGTGGACCTAGAGCGCGTGCGAGCGGTAAGCTACAATGCTGAGTGAAGCTATGAGGTGGGATAGAATCTTGGAATCCCCTTCTCATGCCAACCTTCCACAGCTGTACAAGCTGGAAATGCTGAGTGAGCAGGAGGGCAAGGTACGCACAGCTATGAAGAACCGGGCAGGTCTGCTGTCCCTGATGCTTCACCAGACAATCCAGCATGACCCGCTCACCACTGACCTGCGCTCCAGAATAGATGACTGAGCCCTGTTCTGCTACCATCCTGTACCCAACATCCTGTGCAAGGATGGCACTCAACGAATTCTTCACACATCTGTTTCTTTAACCACTTCTTTCTCAGGGCATCTCAGAGTGTCTCTGTATTTCTGTTTATCATTTGGTCTCCTGCTTCTGTCTATCCCTTTTTGGGAGGGGGTCCTCAAAATTGTCCCTGTTTCTGTTCATTCTTCCATCCATGAATCTGGAATGGACCAGGGGAATCTTCTCTACTCTCATTTCCCACTGCCCAGAGTTTTGTTTATAAACTTTGGAAGAACAAAGTCTTTTCATATCTCCTGATGAACCCTAAACCCATCTGTCTGGCCACAAACCCAATTCTGAAACTCCGATGGCAGTGGGTAACAGTGCAACTGTATTTAGAAACAGGCTGCAGTGCCCATGCAGGGGTGGATATGAAGTGATGCCCACTCAGTGTTCAGTGGGTCCTATTCTTTCAAGGGAGCTGGGACTTTATGAAGGGGAACTGACAGTACTGACTATTGCTCCCTGCAGTCCCCATCCCAGGCCATCAGGTATATAGTTGGTACTTGATTAGTGCACAGCCAATTCACTAACTTCTGTGTATTTGTTAATACTCCTTAGGGCAAAGGTATTGGGAAAATGATGGGATAGGGGATAGGTGAGTGTGGAATAGTCCTCCCTGATGGAGAATTCAAGGTGTCATGACAATCATGCCCTGCCCCCTCGTAGCTTGTTCTATCCCTGACCATCATATTAAGTTCCAGCCCATCCAGTTATGGTCAGACTGTCTCCCCTTAGCCCTGCTCATCACATCCTGTCCTCCTCCCCTCTCACACCCTGCTCTGGCTCTGCCCTTTCCAGCCTGCCCTATCCGTCAAGTCCCCATCCAGCCAAGCCCATTTCAGACTTATAGGGTTGCCAGGTTGGGGCTGGGACCTCTGCCACTTCTGCTTTTGCCAGCCCCAGCCAGGCCTCCTGTGCCTGTAGAGGTGTGTCTGTAATGCTGTCTCTGAGTACTGGTCCCTCAATAATTTTTCAATTAATTTTCACAATTACATTTTTCCCCAGGGACTCACATATTTCACCTAATGTTTAAGTATGTGGCTTTAGACTTACACCTCACATTTAACTGTAACCAGTTTATATTACTACTGATTTGGTGCAATATCTCCTTTTTTATTATGAAAGTCGTATTTTTTCTTTTCAATTTGATCAGATTTGTTAGGGGCTGGTTCATATAATTAAATATTTGAAAGGACCAGCTTTTGTTTTATTGATATCCCTAAGTTTATATTTTTTTATTTATTTAAGCATTAATTTTTATGAATTGCAACTTCTTGAGTTTTTGTGTTTCATTTTCATGTTTTTGCGTAAGTTCTTTTTCTAATTTATTTTTCATTTTTATTATATTTATTGGGGTAACATTGGTTAATAACATTATGTAAATTTCAGGTGTACAACATTATAATATATCTGTATACTCTGTGTGCTTACCACCCAAAGTCTAGTCTACTTCCATTACCATGTATTTGAACCTATTTATGCCCTTCGTCCTCCCCAATCCCCCTTCCCTTCTGGCAAACACCATTCTGTTGTCTGAGTTTATGAGTTTCTTTTTTGTTTGTTCAGTTGTTGCTTTTTGTTTTATATCACACATATGAATGAAATCCAAATTTCTAACCTAATTGCTCTTTGTTTCCCAGTTTTTAAATACTAATGAATTTGAGTCTACACACTTTTGTCTACGCACTTTCCTCTAAATATAGTTGTAGCTCATAAACTCTAAATGAAAAGTGCAATTTTAGAACTGATTTATCATTTTGACCCTATCTATTGAGGGAAGTATTTTTGTAGCTAATTAAGGTGGTTCTCTCTTTCTTTCTCTTCTTTTTTGTAACACAGTTTTCCTGTAATCAGAGAATGTAGCTGTTGAATATCAATTTATAGGCTTTATTCAAGATTTTCTTTGTGGCGTGGATACTCAAATGAATTTTGTAAAACTTCTATGGGTATAAGAGAAGAAACTATATTCTTTGTTAGGTATGGATTACTCATTACAACTCTTCAATCTAGTTTGATGTCGAAGTATTCTTTACCCTGATTTTTTGCTTTTTATCTACTCCAGCTGTTATATTATCAAAAGGTACAATAAATGTTATATTTTAAACAAATTGCTTCTTGTGGTTCTGTGGGGTTTCTTAGGATGGGAGTGGGGAAAGGGAATTCTAAAGTGTATATATTAGGCCATTTTACACAATACCATTAATATATTTTTCTTGTTTTGCCTTAGTGTTTTTGACCCTGAATTTTCCTTTGACAACACAACTGTTGCTTTTATTTTGCTGCCACTTACCTAGTGAATCTTTGCCTAAAACTTTGTGGTTTTCTTTTTAAGATATATTTCTTGTAACCATATATTAGTACATTTTGCCCTAATTCCACATTTGTGTCTTGAGAATCAGTCCATTTATTTAAATTCATGTAATTATAATTGTATATTTTATATTGTATTATGCTTATTATCAATTTTACTATTTCCTAAGTACAACTTTTACCCTTTTTTTCTTCCTAATATCTTTTTTTTTGAGATTTTATTTATTTTTAGAGACAGGGGAAGAGAGGGAGAAAGAGGGGGAGAGAAACACTGATGTGCAAGGGATACATCAATTGGCTTCCTCTCATATTCCCCCAACTGGGGACCTGGCCTACAACCCAGGCATGTGCCCTAAGTGGGAATCGAATCAGGAACCCTTTGGTTCACAGGTCAGCACACAATCCACTGAGCCACACCAGCCAGGGCTGTTGGGTATTATTATTCTACTTTATTCATTTTGACTCCTCGTGATAAGCATCCAGTTTTTGTTTCCAGGTTTTGCTGTTGTAAACTAGATGCCATGCACATCCTAGGTTTCATGTGAAAGTGTTTCTCTTGGATATATCCCTTAGAGAGGCCTGGCTGGATTGTGAGGTATATAAATATTCACTGTAGGAAGGAATGACAACTATTTTCTTTTTAAAAAATATTTTTAGCCCTGGCTGCTGTAGCTCAGTGTATTGAGCACAAGCTACAGATCAAAGGGTCACTGGTTCAATTCCCACTCAGGGCATATGCCTGGATTGTGGGCCAGGTCCCCAGTGGGGGCCACGTGAGAGGCAACCACACATTAATGTTTCTCTCCTTCTCTTTCTCTCTCCCCTCCCCTCTCTCTAAAAACAAATAAATAAAATCTTTAAATATATTTTATTAAAAATGAAGTGTGTTATGCTTTATACAATCTTTCAGAATTATAGGACTTTTTCCCCATAATATTTATCCATATTGTTTGTATTATTTTTTTAATCATTTTAAAAGATTTTATTATTTTTTTTTAGAGACAGGGGAAGAGAGAGAGAAAGAGGGGGAGAGAAACACCAATGTGTGAGATATACATTGATTGACTGCCTCTCACATTCCTCCAACTGGGGACCAGGCCACAACCCAGGCATGTGCCCTGACTGGGAACTGAACCAGGGACATCTCAGTTTGCAGGCTAACACTCAATCCACTGAACCACACCAGCCAAGGCAACTATTTTCTAAAGTGGTTTCACTTATTTACATTCCTTCAACAGGGCAGAAAGATACTGTGGGTGCACATCCTCTCCAACACTTGGTATTATCGGACAAATTTTTGCAAATTGATTAAGTAAGTGTAAAATGTCATCTCATCATGTCCTGATTTGTATTTCCCTGATTACTAATGGCTTTGAACATCTCTTCATATGTTTATTGGCTCTTCTTTCCTTCTTCTCTGAAATGGTCTAACAGATAGACCTATTTTTTAACATAAACTAGTACTATTATGACACTCAGCAACATTAACAATGATTCCTGGCACTGTATTAGACATGTATACATGCCAAACGTACTTCTACTGATTCCATTTCTTCTTTCATTTATTTATCCAACAAACACCCAGACCAAGGATATAGGGGACCCCTCAAAACACCTTCCTCACCTGAGGATTCAGAAAGGCCTTCATGAGGGCACAGAGCCTTCTACTTCTGTCTGGAGGATTCCCTGGAGGAGGGGATGTTCGAACTTGGTTTTGAAGTGTAAGTAGGCATTCCCAGGTGAAGGGCAGCATGACTTCTTCCCCTTTTGGCCCCACGATATCTCCCACAAGGGTTGGGCATCTCCAGAATTTCCATATTGGAGATGATAAGGGCAAACTGGTTGAAGGACAGAATCAGCCTTGTCTTAAAGCTACATTTGCAAAGTAAGGGCATTATCACTTCGTAGATTTCATTTTATGAAGAAATAAAATAATAGTTTCCTAAAGATGTTTTTATCGACATATTGCACTAAGTTAAGAAAAAATAAATAACTATTGGCACACACTTTTATTTTAGCTTGGGTAGCTGGAGATAATGTAGATTATGGGAACATTCAAATTCCACAGTCAGCTTTCACATGCAGAGCCGAGGGGAAGGTAACACTGACTTCTCCCCTTTTTTCTCTAGTGCTATATCCTAGGGCAAGGCCTACACATCCCTGATTTCTTTCCCTTCTCCCCTCGTGGTTTGTTCCAGGAGAAGCCTGTAACCCATTTGCCCTCTCCGCACTTCTCCTCCTGTGGTATTTACCAGGAGATGACAACCACTGGCACTTCTGTGTCTTTCCAGAGGCCCCATCTGAATATTATTACAGATACATAGAGTAGGGCTCCAAAGACCCCCCTCCTTCAGAAAGCCCGCTCAGAGATATGTCCCAAACTCTGCTTTCCGCCACCTGTGAGACGGATTCACCGCTTGGCTCTGTGACTTTAGAGGCTTCTTCATCCTCAGTATGGAACAGGCACTCCTTCAACATGGTGTACTCCACAAAGGGCAAACTGTGCGAGGCCTTGTTTCCCACCGCTGCCGAGGGGCACCGAATCCCCCAAAGCACCGACTGCATAACATCTCCAGGTTGACGCTCGGGTGACAGCAGCTTCAAACGTGGTTTTGCGCATGTGCAGAACCAGGCTCCTTTTCTGCGACGCCCCAAATCCCGAGAAGGGGCGGTGCTAGGGGCTGCGACCGGAAGCGGCTGTGGTTCTCAGTAGTTGTTGTCTGGAGAATCTCAATGCTCTTCGCCAGAGGTGTTTCGCTGTGGTGAGGCCCTGGGGAGGGTGAGTGTTGGGGAATTTTGTGTGGTCAGTGATGGATTCGATTGTCTGACTGTAGTTGGATGGTTAGCTCATTATTTTTCATTATTTTCTCATCTCGTATTGATATTAAGGTCTTAAAGTTCACTCAAACCCACAAGGTTTGGTGCATTATGTTCTAAGTATTTTCTAAGAGTTGATAATTTTTCTTTTGCCCCTAAGTTATTTAGAAGTGCGTTTTCAGTTTCCAAAAGTTTATCTATTTAATAGTTTTCTAACCTTAGAAAAATGTGGTCTGAAAAATGCCTACGTAAAGCTCATTCCTTGAAATATGAGGGGATACATGGCCTACTACATGGTAAATTTTTATAAATGTTTCATATATATCTCGACAATATTATTTAATTATTTAGCTGTCAGTTGTGTTGTACAAGATTTGTATGCTTTTTTGTTTGCTTCTTTTATTCCTTGGAAAGAGAAATTTTCTACTGTGATGCTGATTTGTACACCTCTCCTTCCTGCTGTCCATGATCCATTTGAGTTATGCTTCATATGAAGTGTGAGACTTAGATTGAGGTTCATTTATTTGAATGTCCAATTACTCTAGCACTATTTATTGAAAAGACTATTCTTCCTCTGTTTATATGTTTTCCACCTCTGTCAAAAATAAATTTGCCACCCTGGCTGGTGTAGCTCAGTGGATTGAACGCAGGCCTGCAAACCAAAGGATGGATGTTCGATTCCCAGTCAGGACAGATGCCTCGGTTGCAGGCCAGTTCCCAGCAGGGAATGCACTAGAGGCAACCATACATTGATATTTCTCTCCCTCTCTACTTCCCTTCCCCTCTAAAGATAAATAAGTAAAATATTTTAAAAAATAAATAAATTTGCCATATTTGTGGGGGACTATTTTGAGGTTCTCTATCATGAATAGGTGTGTTGAATTTTGTCTTACTGTATGAATTTATATGATCTCATGATTTTTTATCTTTGGCCAGTTAGTATAGAGGAGGAGTACACTGATTGAGTTTTGAATATTGAACCAGCCTTACATTCCTAGAATAAACCTCACCTGATTGTGGTGTATAATTCTTTATGTATTACAGGAAGTGATTAGCTAATACTTTTTTGAGGATTTTTGCATCTAAGTTCGTGAGAAATGTTGGTCTACAGTTTTCCTTTTTTATACTCTTTGTCTGGTTTTAGTATTAGAGTATTATAGAATGAGTTGGGAAGTGTTCTCTTCTATTTTCTGGAAGAGATTGTGTAGAATTATGCTAAATGTTTGGTAGAATTCTCCAGTGAAACTATCTGGGCCTGGAAATTTTCATTTGGGAGCTTTTTGATTGTTTTCAGTTTCTGTAGAAGTTATATTACTATTCAGATTACCTAGTTAGTGTATTTTCAGAGTAACTATTTAATAGTTGGTGAATTGTGCAAGTTTGTGTTTTGTGAGGAATTGGACCACTTCATCCAAATTGTTTAATTAATGTGCATGAAGTTGTGTGTGGTATTCCTTTTCTTTTGAATGGCTGCAGCAGCTGTAGTTCTATCACCTCTTTCATTTCTGATATTGGTAATTTTATCTTCTTTTTATCTTTGTCAATCTTGCTAGTGGATTACCAATTTTATCAATGTTTTTGAAGAACTAGCTTTGGCTTGCATTGATTTTCTGTATTGTTTTTCTGTTTCCAATTTGATTGATTTTTGCTCTTATGTTTATTACTTTTTTCCTTTTGCTTGTTTTGAGTTTACTTTGCTCTTGTTCTAGTTTCTTGAGGCAGGAACTTAGATTATTGATTTAAGACCTTAATTATTTTCTAATAGAACATTTAAGTTTATAAATTTTTCTTTCAACACTGCTTTATCTACATCTGACAAATTTCATTTATATTTTCATTTTCATTCATTACTTTTTAATTTCCTTTGAAACTTCCTCTTTGATTCATGGATTATATAGAAATGTATTGTTTAATTCCCAAGTGTTTGGAGACTTTCCTGTTATCTTTTTTGTTATTGATTTCTAATGCAATACTGTTATAATAAAAGAACATATGCTTTAAGATTTCAATTTGTTGAGGTTTGTTTTATGACCCTGGATATGGTATGCTGGATATGGATATACAACACATTGTATATATGTGTTGGAGATTGTTGCATGGGTGCTTTAAGAGAACATGTATTCTATTAGTGTTTAGGAGGAGTAGGGTGGGTATGTTCAGTTAGGCCACACGTTTTTTTCATCCTTTGATTAAGGGGAGGAGGCTTTTCGTCTAACTTTTTTTTTTTGTCTGTGGATGTTGACGGTTTTGAGTTATAGGCTTCTCCAGTGATATATGGGAGGGAAATGAAACATGTAGAACTCACCACTGTGTTGTTTCCCCCACCCCGAGGTCTGTGGGCTCTCCACTTTTCATTTCTACATTTCAGTCTTTCTATTTGTTGTATTGTCATTTTTGTTCTGGTCTCTTCTACATTCATTGTTGTCTCCTATATTTCTCCTCTGTTAACTGTGTTAATTTATATTTTTCTGGGGAAGCACCTGTTTCACATCAATATTAAAGTATGTTCCTATTCATTTATACATAATATCCACAATAACTACTTTGAACCACTGCCATATCTAGGAAAGATTTTTCCTCTCTCATTGTATATATGTAATATTTAAACTTTTCTTCTTTATCTGGTTTGCTAGTGGGTTATCTTATGATGTTGAATCTCAAAGATCCAAGTCTTTGTTTGATTTAAACTCCCTATTGCTATGTTTTATTTCTTTAAGATGTTATTTTTATTAAGTGCTACTTTCTTTTTTCAGAGGTTTAATTTTTTTTCTATTTCTAATGTTTTAGGTTGAACACATAGCTCTTTTTAATATTTATTTTATATTAAGAATAAAGCCATTTAAAGCTGTAAATTTCACTCTCTATATAACTTTGGTGTGTTCCATCACTTCTGGTAAAGATTGTGTATCTTCTGTATTGATTTCCCACTTTAGTCCTGGGTTATTTAGGAAACTGTTTCTTTTCTTTTGAAACAGACTTATTTAGCCCTGGCTGGGTGGCTCAGTTGATTGGAACAACCAAAAAGGGTTCAGTCCCTGGTCAGGACACCACACCCAGGTTGTGTGTTTGATCCCCAGGTGGCCCAAGTATGGGAAGCAGCTGATCAATGTTTTCCTCTCCCCCTCCCCACCACTTCCTCTCTCTCTAAAAATAAATAAACATAACCTCGGGTGAGGATTAAAAAAACAGACTTACTTAGATATATTCCAGTACCTTCAAACTCACCCATTTAAAGTATGCAATTCAGTGGTTTTAACTACCTTCACAGAATTGCGCAGTCATCAAACTTCTGGCCAAGATGAAGGCATAGGTAGATACACTTTGCCTTCTCACACAACCAAAAAGACAACAACAAATTTTAAAATGAAAAATAACCAGAACTGCCAAAATATTGAACTGTATGGAAGCCAGACAACCAAGGAGTTAAAGAAGAAACATTCATTCAGAGTGGTAGGAAGGGTGGAGATGGGCAGCTGGGGCAGAAAGGACTTGTGGCAGGGTGGTAGCTGGCAGACCAGTTGGTCCCACATCTGCATGTGGATAAACTGGGAGGAACAACTAGGGAGTGAGACAG
>PVKM010011060.1:0-33924 GCA_004027735.1 Carollia perspicillata
ATAAAGAAATATTTTAACAATGTATTTATCTAAGTGGTTTTCTTTATCGACCCAATTTACCTAGCACAGTAATTGTTACAGCCTGTTTGTGTTTGTCAAGGGAAAAGTAATAAAAGCAGTTTTGCAGTCAAGAGAATATGAAGGTTTATTCTAGGCCAAGGCAGTGTGCAGAGCTTCAGGATGAAATGTACTTAGTTCCAGGCATTAAAATTTAATGGACTAGAGCTGCCTCATGCGTCATAGACATCTCCAATGAAAGGATCCATTAATCAGTATAAAAATAACTGCTTATGAAGGTTCACACCTACCTATGCCTCTTGTTGAAATAATTCTGAATTTATCTTCACAAAAATATCAATTATTAAAGGTTTTAGTGTGATGGAAATATTTGACTTTGCTAGAATTTTTGGGGGAAAAAGAACACACTCTTAAATTGAGTACTCGTATTCTTTCCTGGGTAAAGCATCTAAATTTGCTGTATTTTTTATTCTGAAATGCTTTATTTTTAATTGTACTTTTTCATTACCATTTATTCCTTTTATGCTCACCTGCCCCCAACAATCACCACTTTGTTGTCCATGTCCATGGGTTCCTTTGACTTATTTTTTTCTCATTGCCACTGCTGACCCCTCCTTTTCTACTTTCTAGCTTCCCACAATCACTGTCTTCCTGTGGGCTGCTTCCAAGTGAACTTTGAATATACTTTTCCTCTTATTCAATAATATAGTAATGGTTTAATAGGGAGGGGCTAATCAGAATTTCTGGGAATTTTGGAGAATGAAAACACATGCCATTTGACAAGTAAATTGAATATTATAGTTTCTTTAATTTGTTTTCACTTGTAGTTTATTTTAGAATAAAATAATTAAGTGGGCTAAATTTTTATATTCATGCAAAGAGACAAGATTAAAAAACACTGTTGTAAAAATTTTTCTGTGATCTTGCCACACCTCAAGATAATGACCAATCTTTTGCCTTTTGGAAGAGCAATCAATATTGATAGCCTCCAATATCTGAAGTCTATTTATTTTTAATCCATTTTTACACTTTCTATGCCGAACAATTTACTAAAGTTTCCCTCCAGACATATCTGGCAATTTCCAGTTCTAATGGCCAATATAAAAATATTTTTCCCAACATCAGTATGATTCTTCTTCTTTTCAATTATTTTTCTTTTTCTTAGTCAATGAAGATTTATAATTTCATTCATTCATTTCTGCAACACATATTTATTGATGAACGTGTACCAAGAATTGTTTTAAATGCTCAGAACAAGATGATAAGCAATTTAGATTCAGTCCCTGCCTTAGTGCTGCCTTGGTGCTGAAATTTAGAGTTGATAAACAGAAGTGGGAGAAATGTACGTACTCTCATAAAGACTATAGCCCTAACTCATTCATAATTTCTATCAGAGATTATAAACAGGGGAACAGATATATATGGTCTGCCCTGAATAGTATTTTTTAACTAAAATTTTGAATTAATAGCCAGTATGTGAAGGTTAGGGAACTTTATATAATTTCTGATTCTCTGAAATTCTGGGCAATACGGCGCTTCCATTCCTACATGGCAATAACTATTTCAGCTTGAATACTGACTGCTCCCTTTACATTGGGGTATGAGTTCTGTAACTTGCCATAGTCTCCACCTCTTCTAGCATCTCAAAAACATTGAGTCTAAGTGTTAGTTCCCATTTAATGTTGCCATATTATCTAATACATTCATTCATTTATTTTACCTGCCGCATTCCTGAAGGCATGTAAGACAGACCCCCTAATCTGGAGAGAGATGTAGAGAGCTCACCAGGTAATAAAATCTAGACCCATTGACAGTATTATAAGTACAGGTGTTAGGAGAATACAGTGGAGGACCACCCAATCCAGACTTGGGTCAGGGGAGGTTCTCCAGGAAATCAGTTCTGTCTACTATAAGAATTGAGGATAAGTTAACATCTTCAGTTAACTTCCTGTTAAGAGTTTATTGAAAACATGTTAATTAGAAAGATTATGAAATATTTGGTTACTAAAAATAAATGTGAGCATAAAAAATCCATCTTAATGATTATTCTAATTTGGGAGTATAAATGTTCTCTAGTTTCTTGAAATGAGGAATAAATATTAAAGTTGCTATCAATGGGGAGAATTACATTATTTTGTGAATCTTAAGAACAAAATAAACTTTAATTGTAATTTTTATGATAATCCAAAGACATATATAAAAATAACTGTTTTATATGTATAAAAATAATAAGATCAAGAAAGGCAAGAAAAAGCAAGGTAATTCCTTTAAATTAAAAGAGATTACAGTGACGAGAAAAGTAAAAATGGATGATTCTGGATTCATCCTAAACTAGAAAACAATAAAAAGCTACATATGACACTATTGAGACAACTGGCCAAATCTGAATTTGAACTACAGATTAGATAATAGTATTTTATTGGTGTTAAATTTTCTGATTTTGATTTTTTTATTGTGACTATGTTGGTAAATTTCCTTTTTCTCAGGAAATAAAGATTAAAGTTTTTAGTAACAATGAGACAATGTTGCATGTAATTTAATTTCAAAAGGTTAAAAAAATAGTATAATAATGGAGATGAGACAACCTGAATAAAGTGTATGTAGGAGTTTCTTATGCTATTCCAGCGAGTTTTAAAATAACATTAAATGGAACCCAACATCACATTAAATGGAACCCTCAATGAATTATATGCCTGTTGCAGTGCATCAGGGAAGGGATGCTTAGAACTAGATTTAATACAATAGTGGTGTGAATGGCTATTTTATATTATTTCTGAATTTAAAGTAGGGTGGCAATATAAATTTGTTCTTACCTTTGTTAAGGAATAAGTAAAGCATGCATCCTATTATGGCCTTTCAGGAATTATTGACTACCTTTTATCCTAAGATTCTAAATGTGTTTAGACTTGCTACAGAAAACTTTTAGTTCTTATATATTTCTGTAAAATATAAGGAAACAGAAGAAACAGAGGAAAGGGAACTCTAAAAACTGAAATTTAGAGTTGATAAACAGAGGTGGGAGAAATGTACGTACTCTCATAAAGACTATAGCCCTAACTCATTCAGAACCTGTTTGTGTGGTCATGCCACGGTAAATCTTAGGAAAATGAACTAGTGTGGAAAACACCTCCCAGACAGTCAGATTCAGCACTCGTGGGTTCACATTCTGCCCCGACTATCCATCGCCAGCTTCCTACTCATCAGAGCTCTTCTCCTTTCACGTCCTGCTATTCAGCAGAAAAACCGGCATCAGACACTCTTTTCTACACCCAAACTCAGCCTCTATTCCCATTTTGCAGAATGATTAAGAGGTATTAAAGACTGGGTAGCACTGAACTGATGCTTTCTCTCAGAAGGAATCAGAAAAATCAACTAGGCATTCACAGGGTGTGAAAAAAGGACAAGCATTGGAGTATTTGCACTCTGACTCAGGAATATGTGAGTCTGAATCATGGGAAAGTATCGCTCTCTTCCCCCAGACCGATGAAGTCCCTGAAGGCTGGGAAAGGGATACAGTGCAAAGTGATCTTGACATGAGCAAATAGCTTCCCCCCCCATTCCTACACATACAAAATTGAAATAATATAATACCACAGACTCACATGAAATGGAGAAAGAACAAAATATGCAATATAACAAGAAAAGTCAGGGAGTATGAGCCAACTGTTCTTGATTTTAATCATTATTATAACAGATACCTAACTTCAGTTTCCTTTTCTTTAAAATAAAACCTAATATGCAACTTACTAGATTATTTAATGGTTAAAGAAATAATGAATATAAAACCTAGAGTGATATTTAGCTCATAATAAACACAGAGCAAGTAGAACTTTATAATTAGAGAATGAATGAGTTACACATATTTAATTCATATATCATATAAGTTTATATTTATGACAATCTGGAAGATCTATCTTAAGTCAGAGTACCTCAGTTTTTCTAATCCACTTTTCTATTTATTTTCTGAATGAATACTGAGATTAGGTTGAAGCCTGGGACTGATGTAACAAAACAAACATCTGAAGCAAAAGAAGAGAAATAAAAGAAGGAAAGTAAAGGAAACTCTAGAGAAAATTTCTATTAAGGAAAACATGCAGAAAAAGAATGCAGCTTCAATGTGCTTCTTTTGTGAATTCCTTACATGCAACCTCATCATTTTCTGAACAGAGACAGCTTGGTCTCCTGGTCAGAAGCTCTGGTGAGGAAACCAGACTGCCAGGTCGGTTAGCCTAACCATGCAGCCTTGAAGGTAATAGTGTTCACTCATAGGGTTCTTGTGAGAATTAAATGAGTTAAATATAGAAAGCATTAGAAAGAGTATGTGTCTGCTCAATAAAGAGAAGGAAGCCTATGCGTATTGTAATATTCTGGTCACTATGAATGTTTTCCATAATTAGTAATGTGTCAAAAAAAAACCAACTAGCCTACAGATACACACATCTTTGGTTCTAATATAATATTTATTGGGACATAAATGTACCTTGTAAACTGCCAAGTGCAAGGCTGTGAATCCATTTCTTGTCAGTCGAGATGGACGGAGCCCTTTTAACATAAGGGTTCTAATATGAGACTTGTTGCCTTAAAAAATAAAAAAAAATAGGTTAAATTGTTGAGAAAGTAGACTAAGCGACTTTAAAATCTCTCTGACTTAATGATAAGTGTCACAGTGATGTATAAAATCCCAGATTGCTGTTCTACCCTCCATTTTTAAACTTTTCTGTAAATTGGCAGGCTTACTAAGTAGCGAACATTTCTGTTATACTAATAAAACTTTGTATCAATGTGCATTTTAATGAATTTGTGTTACATTTTTTAATTCAGTGTTCTCATCGTCAGATGGTTTTAAAACAAAAACATGAAAAAAATCATCTAAATAGACAATAGGCAAAAGGATTAGATAAAATTCTAGTTGTACAGGATTCCTTGGAACATCATTAGCATTAGAGCTGATTTAGATCAGAGCAATATGGAGAAAATGACCAAGGTTGGCAAGGCAGTTTAAATTTGGGAGGAAGATCTTTTAAGTACAGTCTGATTAATTTGTTCGACAGGAATGGTTAAGAGATCTGATGCAGTCAATACTTATACATTAGTATTCTATTTAAAAAGCTGAGTTCAAAGAATACTAGCTTGAATTAATAAAAATAAATATTAACTATGAATTCATTAATTAAACATGTTTATTGGGTACCTAACTATATGCCAGGCACCATCCTATGTGTTTGGGATACATTAATGAAAAAAACAGAAAAAAACATACGCTGAATTAAACTCTTCACCTTCCCTTTGATGAATCTTCTCTTTGGGATTGTACCCTTGGCATGCATACAATGACTTTCCTGTCTTCCTGCAGTCTGTGAAGCAATTGCTTGATGATATTTTGGGGAATGCTTTCAGTACTTCTGAATCAAACAGAATCCCTCACTAATGTGCCCAATTCTGCAAAATGCTTTCTGGACTTCCCAGCCAGCCAAGTAGCTTGGTTCCGGGTAGAAGCACAATGAAACTTAAACTCAGAGTGAAATCAATAGAAATACCCACCTGGTAGTTACTGCTTCAGCTAAAGGTTATCAGAGTTGTAGGGGCAAAACAAAAGAGAAAACTGAGGATTAACAGAATTCTTTTGTAGACTGTTAAGCAGCTCAAACCATTGGCATTTTATATATATATATATATATATATATATATATATATATATGTATGTATTTGAACTTACATATATATATACATAAATATATGGATTTATGTGTATACACGTATATGTATTTATATGTACATACACATATATAAAAATGTAAAACCATTTATAACATATTGAATTTCAAGTACTCACCTCCACAAATGCAACATAAATGAAGCAGAGACAGTCCATTTTCTGTGCGGTAATTTAAATTGACTTTACTGAAGGCATCATCAGAGCTGAAAAAAATTATAGATGATAACAAATTTCATATTTTAGTTTATTATTTTTCACTTGGAAAATTGTGAAAGGGAATCATGTCATTATAAATTCAGAACTGTATGTTTACTATGTTTGTTGCATACCTAGAAAATATGTAATGAATATATTTCCACATGAAGAATAATTAAAATCAAGACAAAATAATACTGAAACTTTGAGAGACCATATTTAAATTATAGACTTTCATGCACAGTTCTCTGTTCTATATAAAATTTGAATGGATCAGGGCACCTAGATGAATAAAAATTTTTGTATATATAGCAAGCATAGATATTTGAAAGTAAATACATTTCTTTCACACTCAAAATTTCACACAATATTTACGGAAAATTCAAGAAATTCAACTCCAAAAAAAAAAAAAAGGAAAAAGGCAGCAGAGATTTGCCAAAGAAATACAGTCCCAATGTATTACAAATTTTGCCTGAAGCAAAGGTGACTTCTACTCTGACCGGTCCGGTTTCACAGATAAAGAAGGCCTAAACTCTGAGAGTGCAGTGCGGTGGAGTCTCAGGTGAGAGTAGTGTTAGTGGTTTAATTAATGGAATCCTCGCCTTCCTTTGAACAAAGGCCACTGCCATGGAAGGGCCCTGGAGAGCCATGGGTAGCCTTTGAAAAAGAATGTAAAGCTAAAATTATTGACCTCTTGAGGTCATTGGTACTCCCAGGAAATTTTTCAGTAGAAATGAGATCACATCCTTGGCCTCCCAGGTCAATTTCAAGCTGCCTCCTGCCTATTTAAATCTCTAGAAGCTTTAGTGAGATAGCATCGTCTTTGGTAAGAGAGACTTCCATATCATTTGTTAAATACTTACACTTAAAAGGTACTGTAAATTCAGAATATTGTCATCAACACATCCAGCTAAGATATTCAAAAGCTATTGCAATTTTGAAATAGAAAAACAAAGGGTGTTATTCTCCAGGGCACTACTAAAAAGAGAGAGTCTCTAAATCTAGGGACATTGAAGGGTCTCAGTGAAATGCTTTAATTAGCAACGGCAAGGCCAGTGGTTGTTTCCATAAATTTGGGGATATTCCAGAACTTCCCCACCCTCCTAACTTTTTTGCTTTCTGTGTTTAACTTCCCAGCAGCAATCCACAGACAAATCTACAAATCTTTTGACAAATCTACCTCATACTGAATAACACCTCAACTCATTTTAGAATGCCATTTGCAGAAGTAAAATTAACTCCAATGAGTCATTTTTACAAATGTTGTAATATAATATAGCAAGGAACCCAGAATTTCATGGAAAAAAAGTGAACAATTGAATTCATTTCTGTCTGCACTTTCCCTCAGCTCAATGAATAGTGAAAAAAAAAAATTACTCCTGGTGAAGATATCACTATTTTAAATGTCTACCTAAAATGAGGCTAATTAAAAATAAATTTTATGCATGCAATAGCTTTACAAAATAATATGATTCTTGGAAATGTGTAGCCTTTTCTGAGCCTGAGCTTTAACCTCTCAAAGCCAATCCTATCACAGATGTCTTGGAGAAATTACTCAAAATAGGTAGTACTAAACAAGGAGCACCCAGTGGCCCACACTTGGAAATGCATTTACAAAGCTCGTCTAAATGGTTATGATTTCAAATAGCACAGGTTTTCTAAAAAGCTGAACCCTGCTTTTAAAGCTGGGTGGATTGAATTTTTCTCTTAAAGTGTGTAGGACATCAGTGTCCTTAAATAAAAAAGTAAAATAACAACAACAACAACAAAACCTGTGACTAGCCACTGACGATGTTGATTGGCAAGGATTCAGAAGCTCTAACCTGCTTTGGCTTTGTCTTCCTTGGCCTTTCCATTATCCCGCAAATGAGACACACAATAAGATCACAAGACAGAAAACAAAGTATTGGTGTGGGGAAAGACAGAAGTCTTCCGTTAAATAAAGAACTGTATAAACCAGCCTAAAAGAAAAACAGGGAAGGAGACGCTTTCTTTTAACAAGAATGAACTTAATACTGAAAGAAGAAAATGCTTGGGAGCTCCTCTGTAGCAGAGAATCCTTGAGAAAATTCATTTTTAATGTGTGCCTCTACTATTATATAGCAATATCTGCCCTGTTTTAATGTTTTAAAAGTAAAAAAGTCATTTCAGCAGTGTAGATAATTCTTAAAAGCTTGGTCCTTATATTTACACCAGAATTAAAATCCTATCCTGTTTTGCCTTTTAAGTAGTTTTTTTCTTTCTCTAATTTGAGCAACTTATTTAACCCTTCAAGCCTTGATTTCTTCATTTATAAAATAATTGAAATAATACACACGCCGTTGTGTTGTTGTGAAGAAAAATGAGGTTAAGTACTTGTTGCAGAAGCTGACAAATGATTGTTGCTCATAACTAGTTACTTTGTCATTATTACTATTACTAGTATCAAGTTCACTGGGATCCAAAAATTTTAGCACAATTTTCAAACCAAGTTTGACCTTCTTTGACCTCTCCCATTAGATGACCTAAAACATTTCTGCATTTTCACAACCAATTCTGTAGACATAAGGATTTTATGCTCACAGTAACTGTCCGTCAGACTTCTAGAAAATGTCTGACCTTGTCTTTACTTTTTACAAATGGCCAAGTTCAGCTCACAGTCTCATGTTTCTTCCGAGCAGATGTTCCTTGGGTGACAGCATGGCCTTGCCCTGGCACCTGCATGACAACCTATTTCTCTGACTGCTGGAAGATTCTGGAGTCACTCATGTTAGTGTTGCACATATTTTCTTGCGAGTGTTATTTGAATCTGTCTTGCACTGCAGAACAAAACCAAAGGTTAGTAGAAAGGACATCAGACCAGTGTCACCGTCTCATAGTTTTAGGTAGAAAAAGGGTGGGAGAAAGATGTAATGAGCCCTAGAAGGGGCACAGGTCCTCCGGTGTCCTCTGGCTCTGAGGGGATGGCTGGCCACAGTTGTTTATGGCCGGTGTGGGCCAGCGGCTCTGCCCTGTGCTGAAGCGGGGCGGCTGTGGCCTGAGGTGCTGGGTGTCAAATGTCCTGTGATCCCTGTTATGTGTTCTCCCCAGGTGTGCTTCATTCCTCACTGTCTGCTCGATATCCTATGATACTTATTTTAAGAAAACAATAAACTATAATGAAGTAATTTACTTGCCTTTTATTACAAAAAATAAAAAATTTTTAAAAAATTGTCAAGTTCACTGTCGTGACACCTAGCACTTATCAGTGAATAGAAAAACTACTAGAATCACAGTTTTTTATTACAAGTCCAGCAATATCAGTAAGGAATACACTGTCAACACTGGAGATATTCAAAGAACAATAAATGTAAATGGGAAAAAAAGGTTGTGCTGAAAATCATTTTATTGACAAGGTAGACTCAACTCATTATCTAACTTTGCTAATGCATTCTGTCAGCCTGGTCAATACCTACTGAAAACCAACTGTGTGCTTCACTTAGGTTCTTAATACTCCCTTCAGATTGTTTTCAACAGTCTACTCGATATAAACTACTCACGAATTCCTGCATCTTTTTAGTGCATCAGTGTTTAAAATATAGATACTAGCTGGACCCCTGCAACTGACCTTAGCATTAGTACTGATCCTCTGTTGCCCTGATAAACACTAAATAAACAGAAAGTATAAGATGCTAATGTCCATTGCTTTATTTTATTTTTCTTAAAAAAGGATAATCCCAGGTGAATGTTTGTTGTTTACATCAAAAAATTGAAAGCATGAATTATATTCATGAGTTTTTATTTAACAACTGTTCCTTAGTTCACTGAATCTTAAACTAGACTTGACCGTTCTTAAATGACTCAGTATAATATAGCCCTAAAGAGCTCCTTGCTTAAAACTGAGCTGTTGCCTGTTGCTTTTGTTCCCCTCTTGAGTTCTGTGCTCCTTGAATTCATGCAACTTCTATTAATGCCAACAAAATGAATAAACTTCCACAATATCTGGCAGTCAAATGCAATTTTCATAGTACAATTTTTATCTTAACTTTAATAACTGGAATGTAATTTTTAAAAAGAAATTTACTTTGGAGATAGACTTGAATCCTAATTCTTACTTCCCATTAACTTCTAGTCAAATGTTTCTGTTTTGATACATGTAATTAAAATATTCAGATTTTAAAGCAATCATTCCTAGGAGAGGTATTTCATTTTCTTCTCTTTTGTCTCTTCTAAAGCAACTGTGTACGTCAACTTCCCTCCAAATTGAGCATCACTTATGTATTCTAATATCTTACACTCAATTTATTTTTTAATTTCCCCTTATATTTTTTCCTCTCCTACCATGCCGTAGTGTGACTTAACAAATCCTAATGAGTTCATAGTGCTTGCTGGGGCATAAATGAAGTTCCTAATTAAAATGAAGCTACTATTATGAATGCATTTCTAATTCTGTCCTTAATCATTAAAAATGGTAGTTCTGTACCCAAAGGTGACTTTCTTTTTTGTATCATAATGAACTCTTTTCTTAGCCATTACCTTTTATCCGGAAAAGTATGTAGTTTTGTGATCCAATTAAACTTCCTTCTCATGACCTCATCCTTTCAGCACAATGTCTGACATGACCACAAGTGGAAACTTATTAAAATATAACATTTGAAAAGTTGGCCAAAAATAATACATTACTGTCCAAAATATTCAGATAGGTGGGCACATTTTGAAAATCAATTCATTGGCTGAAACTTAAGGAAAGGCCAAGAAGGTAAAAAGAAGGTAAAAATTTGTTATAAATTATCCAGTTCCCAAATCAATAATTTAAGTTTCAAATGCCTCATTGTAAGTTTTTGTGTAGTTCTTTGTGGTTCCTGCTGGCTCCCCACCAAAACAATAGAAACAGAAAGATCATCAGTAAGGGAGAGTTAGAGTGAGGTGGCAAACCAGAGAGAGAGAGAGAGAGAGAGAGGAAGAGAGAGAGAGAGAGAGGGAGAGAGAGAGAGAGAGAAAGAGGTTGAAATCAACCTCCCATAAGGTTTTTACAAGATATTCCTGTAAAACTTCATTATAACTAATTTTACTTAGACAAAGAAGAAAAGAATTTGAAAGATAGGTAGTCTGGGGCAAAATGAATTAATTGCTTTTGGTTTGAGTTCTTTTCATTGTTTGTTTTTTGTTTAGGTGCAAATTAGCTCAATGCCATAACAAAACATGCCGAGTAATACTTTTACTCTATTTTGATTTTAAAAGATGAAACTTCCCCCCTCAATATTCTATTTAGCACCCTGATAGGGAATTTCACTCATCTTAGATAAGGTCAGCCTGCAATATTTCTGGAGCTATTCATTTTATAATAGCTAAACTTCATGATTGGTTATGTTTCTGAAAAAGTAGATTTCAGGAATATGTTTCATTTGGAGGATCAGTATTGTGGGTTGTAGCTAGGCCCAGAAGAACTTTTCAGGGAGAAAATTAGAAAAAAGTTACATTTTGGAAAACCTCCAGTTTTTTCTGTTTTTAATTTTTTTCCCTTAAATATTGCAATTGCTCTTCCACGAAAGAGAGCATTTTCTGACTATTTTTGTTCATTTATTAAACCTAATCAATTTCAAAGTAAGATATCATTATTGGCCAAGTTGATTAAAATGAGAAAAAATAGGGTTTTTTGATTATGTTGACAAGCCATGACCCTGGAAAATTATAATTTCTCTGGAATATCATCATAATGTTTCAAATTTCATATTACAGATCAAACAGATAAAAAGTAAGCTTGACAATGAAATTGGGAAAACATAGTTCTAAAATTTCTAATGACTTAAAAGCATATTGAAACAAAATAATTTAATTGTAAACCTTTGAAAAGTTGAATGGGAAAAATCATCACGTCAGTTTTTTACAAAGGTCCTGTAAGGGTGCATGTGTCACCAGGAGGCCAGTGGGTGGGGAAGTGGGGGCAGAAATATATTCTTCTCCTCCCACCCCTAGGGACAGCGATAATACACGGGATGTAGGAAAACTGTGGAGTAGCGTGGGGAAAATGAAAATTTTTCAAAGATAATTCCGACACCTTTCTCTTTACCATTCTCAGGTTGAGAACCAGGATCATGGAGTTTAGACCTCCTGGATTAAGTCCCACTGGGTGTAATCCCAGCAGAGCCCTACCGGCTGTGCAACCTGGTCCACGCTGGCTTCCTTTGATGGGCCTCATTCTCTGTAATAAAATGGCAATTGCAATATCTACTTCACGGGGTTCTTAATGTAAACAATAATGATTCGGTTTTAATGAACATTTCTGCGTAGTGACCATGATCCAGTCACTGTGCTAAAGCACTTTAATATTCCGGGGTGGATACAAGTAGTATCTGTACACCAAACAGTTTATTCTTATATTGTTATTTACTTATTAATTATTGTATTATTTATATTATTATTCACCTCCTTGTATCCATCACTGTGTACACTTTGGATTGTGTGAGTTAATACATACTAAAATACCTTGTAGCATGCCTAGCCTATGGCAGGCATTAAGTTGTTCGTTTGTTTTCCTTTCAAATAGGTATCACAAATAAATAAAAATATAAATAAGTTAAACAAGGTAAAGAGGCTATCTGTAGTGAACATATAGACCCGTAAATGGATAACAACGGCATCGTGAATTACGTGCTGTTACGTGGTTTACACCGAAAGAGCTGAGAGAGCACCGAAGAAGAAATAATCCGATGATGGTACACCGATGTCCACTTCTGCCTTCTCTCTGCCTCTGCTCTTCTTCAGCTCTTCCTGTCACCTGTCCCTTAGCTCAGCAGAGGTCCAAAGTTACGAGTGGATGCAATGTTACCGTGGAAGGTGAGGAACACTTCGTTCCCATTCCTTTTCTTTCTCGTGTCAAGCTCTCATTCCAAAGGTGCATAAACAAGATAATGGCTTAGTTCTTTTTGTTTTTCTATGTTTAGTGCTATATTGCTCTGTACTATATGGTGAGTGAAAGCTATAGCAAGAGATTGTGTGTTTGAGCTGACAGAAAGAAGCCTTGGTACACTATGGTATGAAAACTCTTCTTCTAATGAAGGAAATGAATATCTACCATAAATGTAATAAAGAAACTTGTCAGCAATTGAAAACAAAACAAAAACTCTCCCCTCCCCCAAACAAACCTATGTTTACGTCAGTGATGGTCCACCTGTTACTTTACTGTTAAAAACTTCTTTTAGGGGATCTTACACAGTGTTCCTGCGATCTACGCGTTTAGAGAAAGCCTGATGTCAGGCAGCATAACACAACTGTTCATCACAGAAGTACTCCTCCCATAACGTAAGGCATGAGTAAAGATGACGGAGAAAAGATTCTAACACATATTTGACACCTACAATGTCCTAGATACTCATTTAAATGTGATTTCATACAATGTTATATTTTATTTTTCTAACTACTCTTAAGATTATTATGTGTGAGCCAGTGCGTGAGACAATTTATATTCTCAGTACTCCTTTCTTTTCTTTCCTTGTCATCCATCATTTTATTCTAGAGAAAAGACAATTCTGTGGAATTTGCCCTGGGCACGACTGCCTTTCTTTCCCAGATGATGCTTTCTGCCTTGATGAGATCAGACAAACCGCAGTTCTCTGCTTTTTTGTTTGTTTGTTCGTTTGCTCCATTAACTCTCTGAAGATCACACCAGTTGCCAGCTTTCTGTTCTCGTGCTCTTCATTCCTTCACTGATATCACCTCAGGCAGAGTTTTCAGTGTAACTCAGATGTCTTTCTGAAGCACAGTTACCAAACTTGAGCCAAAGTACATTTTTAGCATACGAAAGCATTGACTGGGGAGCTTGTTAAAAATTCAGGTTTCTGGAAGTCATCTCCCAAGATTTCTGATTCATTTGATTGGGGTGAACTCATGGAATCTAAAATGTTAGCAAGCACTGGCTGCTACTGTACTGTAGGAGGTGCTTGGCCTGGAGAAACGAGGTTTCTAGGCTCTGGTAATGCTCTGCTTAGCTTCCTATGACCACTTCTGGCTAACTGAACATTTCTGTAGCTTCCTTAATGGCTTTAGCACCGGGCTACAGTCTTCCCCTCCACAACATGCTCTACCATTACTCTCAGGGAATTTGACATGCATTTTGATGAGACTTCTAATACTCTAGTCTGAAAACTCACTAAATCCCTCCTGATCACAATATTTAAAATTTATACTTCAGAATTTTGCATCATCTCGAAGTGTTCTAACATTTTACATTTTCACTTTTGAAAACACCCTCACCATATAAAAACATTTTATCCTAACTTGCTTTCCTCCTAACTTTTAATAAATTATTTGTTACTCCCACCCTATAATAAAGTCTTCAGTCTTTCAAACTGCCTTATTTATCCAATCAATCATTGTAATAGAAACCTCCAATTATTCAATGCCTATTGTGTGTTAGGCCCTGTACTCAGCATTTAATTGACATCATTTTCTAGATACCCTGTGAGATTATTAACCTCATTTTACAAATGCAAATAAGGTTCAAGAGATTCAGTAAAATATCCAAGAATACAAAGTTTGTGAATAGAAGTAACTACACTGGCTGGTGTAGTTCAGTGGGCTGAGTGCTGGCCTGCGAACCAAAGGGTTGCCAGTTCGATTCCCAGTCTAGGGCATAAGCCTGGGTGGCAGGCCAGGTCCCCAGTAGGGGGCATGTGAGAGGCAACCACACATTGATGTTTCTCTCCCTCTCTTTCTCCTTCCCTTCCCCTCTCTCTAAAAATAAATAAATACATAAAACCTTTAAAAAAAGAAGAAACTAGATTTAAAACTGATTGCATGACTGTAAAAAAAAGCCATATACTGACTGACATAGCATTCTTACTCAACTTACATAAAATGGTCAAGACATTCATTTTTCTTGCCTCTTCTTGACTTTCCATGGTACGCACCCACTCTTGCCTATCTATTTTTACTTAAGTATATAATTTATCTGGAAGGCTTTTCAAAATCAGTGAATAAATCAAGACTCTAAATCTTTTTTTAAATATTTGAAAATCATCTTGTTTTTCCTTCTACTTGGCACTCTTCATAGACTGACTTCTGTGAACTAACTATATACGTGTTTCCCCTGAACTGGAGTTTGAAGTCCTGGAGCAAGAAGCAGGTGCTAGAGTAAGAAAAGTTCTCTCTATGGTACAGGTGGCAAACACAAGGCCCGTGGGCGGGGCCCTCCACCTTGTTTCTACCTAGAGCAGCGCTGAGCTCCTTGCCCCTAGTTAAGGAATAGTTACATTTTTACAGTCCTAAAATTACATCCTGTGCTTTGAAGGCAACTGTGAGGCTGATGTGGCTCCCAGTGAAAATGAGTTTGACACCCCTATTCTATGGAGTCAGGCAGACCTTGCTACATTTCACCATTCCAGAATTTACTGACCATGAGATCTGAATGGCACACAATGTCTCTAGTCCTTAGTTTACTATCCACCAGAAATATAGTCTCCCACATATGGTCATGGAGAGGATTAAGCAATGTCTTATATTTGATGTACCTGGATTAGCCCCTTAAATACAGCTGGTACTATACATTCTGAACTATAATCTGCCTGCCACTGATTCTTGCCTCTCACCCCTAATACGAATCAACAAAAAGGAGGTCACATCTATCACATGTAGTGAAAATGTAGGAAAATGTAGTCACTTTTAGCAGGAGCTATAGAAACAGCGTCTTGTAGATGTGCTGCAAGAAAAAAAAACCCTTCATCTCAAGCCCATTGCTTAATCCTTAAGGGGATATATTTTGTTATAAATTAGACTTGATATATTTGCACAGTATTTCCTTAATTAAAATAAATAAATAAAGGTTTGACTTTACAAATTTGGGAGTAATCTCTTCAATGTAATCACATTTTATTTAGCAGATTTATTTGAGTTAGTAAGAGGTAGAGGGTTTATGATTAAGGCCTATATTCAAATGCTTTTCCAACAAAATTAATATGTATATATAAATCTATTATACCAAAGTGCTGGTCACATCTTTGCAAGAAATTTAAATGTTTCCCCATAACTGAGCATGTGATACTAATTGCAGAATCAGCCCAACCCAGAGTATCTCAACATGCGTGTCAATGCTGAGTTAATAATTTTGGGCCAAATAACAGGAGGATCAGCTATTTCCCAAACCATAAAATTGGAGGCCTTATTAACCCACTGACAAATTTCTTATAAACTATATTATACATGGAAATTTTTATTTTCCAGTTATGTCAGTTCTGTAGGTTTACTATATCTGAAATTTCTTTTAAAAATATAACGTCATTGCTTTATAATTGTTTTCCAAGAAAAACAGAGGGAGCTCTCGGTCACGAGTGTATTACATGAATAACACGTCTAACTGGCCACATGGAACTTCTCAGTCAGGCAGCTAACTTACACTAACCCCCAAAATACACCTAGTTTCTCAGTGCCAGATTCAATTTCTCCAAAGGTTGCTTGTGTATATCAGGGTCCTGCCCCTCTTTTCTGAACATTTGTATGCCTTCCAAGGTTGTGACACTATGGCAGATTATTTTTCTCTTGTTATCATGGAACAAAACCCACTGAAAGCCTGAAGCCAATATAACTCATTGTTATATGATTTTTCAGGGACAGAATAATACTCAGTTCCATTAAAGGACAGCCTTTCAATGTCAGGAGTCCAGAGGGTTTGTTAAAATTGGACTTAGCCTGGTAGTCCAAAGGAAACAATGTGGCCAATATCCTACCACCATTTGGGAAGAGACACTGTGTTGTTTGTTGCTGAATGGTTTACAAGAATGATCTAATTCCAGAGAAGATTATTTGCTTCAGCAACAGCATTCAGAAGCCAGAGTCCGGTTCTCCTTCTTCTTCCAATTTTAGTAATGGGATATAAAAGCTACATTTTCAGGCTATAATCTATTTATATTTTTTAGGGATATAAGAATGGTCAAGAGTGGGTAACTTTATATTCTAAGACTTCGAACATGACTGAGTAATGTTGTATTTTTAAATACATAGAGACATATCTAAAACAAGATAAATAATGCAGATACTTATGCAAATAAATAATATCTTTACCCAAATACATGCTTTAATTCTGTAAGTTCTTTTTCTTTGATCTGAAGGTCATCTTCTAATCTTTCTATTATGATGACATAAGATTCGCTGACCTTCTTCTTCCATTCATCTAAAAAGAAATGAAATAGATTTATAGCTGTGTTTTACAAAATTTAGACACAGATCATAACATAGAAGTAATTAAAACTCTGTTTTTTATGCTAAATTCTATAATACTTAATTTAAATTACTGTGAGTTTAAAATGCAGATGTTTAGATCTAAAATGCAATCGTATGGAATTGTAGTAATTAAGAACCCATTTGATATAAGATAATATATTTACATAAAAGAATATATTTGACTTCTTTGATTTGATTTAATTGAATTTTAATTATAGCAATCTCCAATTTCTGGAAAAGAGCTTTTAGGTTCTAAATATGAGATACTTAAGATATAACTCTAAAACCCCTATATTCAGCAGTATTACATTTTTTTCTACAACATTATACCTAGGAACTAATAATACATTTTTGTAAGAAATTTGTTTTCTTTAAAGATTTTTCCAAAAGGTACTTTGAATTCAGATAATCTTCACGACACTTTTGTATAATACATTGTTTTATTATCCATGGAAAAATGAACAGATATTCTAAGAAAATGTTAACTATCTATAACTATTGTTGAACCCCGTTACATTTAAGGATATAAAATAATTACCAGTGCAAGTTTGGGTTGGCCTAGATTTATAATTTCCCATTTGTTAGATGATTCTTCTTTTCCCCAGTGCAGTTCCTCACGTTACAAGATTCCAAGTTCAAGTGCAGTGACAGTCCAGTAGAAAATACTTTGATAGTCTGGCTAAAAATAAGCAGACTGCCAAGTGGAATGTCATGCAACAATGACAAAGAACAAAATAGTGTGTACTTTCAAGGGTGAAATCATAAAGGAAACTAATCAGCCTGTTTAAAAGAGCTGTATAGCAAATAAATAGTAAATGTTGCAATAAAATTATTTGCATCCATCAGTTGATTACCTAGCCTTATGTACCTTTATGGGCCATTTCTTAAATAGGTATATCTAGAAAGTGGTTCAGTTACATATAAGGTCTACAAAGAGCTATTAAAACTACCTAGGATCTTCTTTCAGGATCATTTTCTCTTGGGCCAAAGTCATGGCAGTAGGGAAGGAGTGACTGGTAATAGAGGTTTCCTCTATTCTTGTGTATAAACAATGAAAACCCATATCCTATGGCATGTTACTATCGGAATGATTATAAGTTCAGGATACAATGAAAATAGAATGAAAAACCCAGAAGGAAAAGTTACCTGGTTTTTAATACTTCTTTTTTTTACACTTTATTTTTATTGTTGTCACTATTACAGATATCCCCATCCCCCACCACTTTGCCCCCCTCCATCAGGGCTCTGTCCCCCTTTTCTTCTGGCTGTCAGCACACTGTTGTCTGTGTCTAGGGGTCATGCATATGCATTCTTTGCCTAATGCCCTCACCTTCTTCCGTCCTATCCCCCGTCCACCCTCCCCTCTGACAACCGTAAGTCTATTCCAGGTATCCGTGCCTCTGTTTCTATTTTGTTCATCTGTTTACTTTGTTCATTAAATTTATATACTTCTTTTCTATAATGTAATTTTATCTAGAAAGTACAAATTTTAATCTTGAAATTTATCTTCAGAGGCATAGTTTGAATGTAGTAGGTATAAATTTTATAGTTGTTATAGTTGAGTGTTCAAATAACTATTTCTTTTTAAAGCAAATGCTTAGATAAATTTGGTTCCTCACTAATTTTACTCAGCAAAGGTAATTTAAGTTCTGGAGGTTGGGCTTCAATACTGATCAAATATGATGGGGGACCCAAAAAACCCCAGAATTATCTTCTGGAGGCAGACCCCCTTGTAGTATAGCCTTCCTCAGCTAGGTGAGTGTTCGAGGAACACATCTGTATAAGTATGCCAGCTGGTGTTATTGTGAGAGGCTACGCTGGGCTTCGGTGGATTTTTCTGAAGACTCTTTCAACGCCATTTGCCCATTTCATGATGGGTGATTTATGAGTGTTCCTGCCCTCACTGCATTGAGTGTTAGGCAGTTTCTGACAAAAAAAATGGCATGACCCCTGTGCCCTACCCTCCCTATTCTTCACCCTATCTCGCCACAAGCAACTTTATTTTTGTTTCTGTGGATGAAAAAAGTCTTCAAAGAGAAGTGATCTGCTGATGTGGAAGAGTTGAAACAAACAAAAAAAAATGGTAGAAGCACTAAAAGGCAACAAAATCAACAAGTTCAAAAACTGTGCTGAGCAGTGGAAAAAGCGTCTCAATAGATGTACTGCATCAAGTGTAGAGTACTCTGAAGGAGACTGAAGTTTAAACATGTAAGAATAAATACACTTTTTAAATAAATAAATTCCAGGTTTTTTGTGCCCCCCTGTTGACAATGAGGAGACAGAGAGACCTGAGTCAGGAGGCCTTTTTTCCCTGCCTTGGTTCTTGTCTTGCTGCAAAAGATGAATTAAAGTGAGAGACAAACGTATAGTGGAAACAAGATAGTTTATTTATACACTTGAGCGAAAATTACAAGTGGGCACTCGCTAATCTGAGTGCCCCAACTATTGGGGTTTGGGGTTTATGTACCTCAGCTGGCTTCTAGAAACACCCCTCCTTCTTCCCTTCTAAATCTTGGGAATAATGCATAGCAACAAGGCTTTCTTTCTCAGTTAGTAAAGGTTCTTTGTCTTAGCAAAATTGTTACAGAGGCCCCCTTTCTCAGTACAGAATCTCAAGGACCACCCCCTTCCTCCTGCTTGTGAAGTTCAGGACACCCAGCGATCTTCCTGAGATGGTTACAGAGGCCCCTTTCTCAGCACAGTCTCAAGGACTCTTCCCTCCCACTGTGCTATTTGCTTCCATGCTTGGGACACCAGCATTCTTATCCAACCGTGCTTAGCACTGCTGAATTAATTGGTGAGACACATTATCCTTTTGCTTCTAGACTCCTGTGTTAAGGTCTTTGTTAGATTGGAATGGTGAGGTCCCTGCTTTTATTTCCACTCTCATGGCTCATTCCTAGCCACTACCTAACACTCCCTTGTATAGTTGGAGAAGTTAGGTATCTTGACTTCATGGAAATCTCTGTCCTGCCCTAGATAGGACTCTCCTTATCTTCCCTCATCAGTACATGCTGCCCTGGCTGTTGATGTCTTCTGTACTTTGGGGATTTCTGTTTAGTTGGTCTATGCATTCTGTTTTCTTTGCTTGAAGGCCAGACATTGTCAGTTGTACCAGCTTTCTTTCAGAACTGTGTGACCCCCATCTCCTCAGGTCAGAGTCTTTGTATTCCCTAGGAATTCTGTCCTCGGGACCTTTGGATTAGGCACCTGACTTCTTGATGCTTTTCTGTCCTGAAGATCACACTAGATAGTTTTCTTTTAAACACTTGCAATTTCCCAAGACTGTATCTTGGAAAAGTAATTCGCAAGCTATCTCTTCCCTCAGATTGCCTTAAAAATAACCCATGGTTGTCATATCATTAATCCATAGTGACAGGGATGAGAGGCAGGACTCTAGGCCTTCCAGACAACATCTAAGTGTGTATATTTTTCTCTGTCTTCCTTTCTTATTTCTCTCTCCACCATCTAAGATCTTCCACTAGTGTATTGTATGTGTGTGTGTATGTGTGTATCACCTCTACCAATGAGGGAAAAGTTAGCTCATACTATTTTGCATTGTTTCTTCAAATTTTTTAGTTAGCTTTTACGAAAGAAAGCTTTAGTTGTCAAAGCTACTTATTTCTGCTGTGAGTTTGAAAATCCAATCAGCATCTCAATTGAGCTCTTCCACACCATGAGGCAATAAATTTTGCTAAAAAAAAAAAGAGAATAGCAACATAAAAAATGTATGAAATGATAATATTAATACCTAAAATATTAAACATCATTGAACTACATAAAAATTTCCTAGTTTTAAAGGCACAGAATCTATAAGCCCATTTTAAGATTAATCCTCCTGAGTGCCTCTAGCGAGGGAAACAAAGGCTGAAGCAAGTAAATGATCCAGGATAAGACTCCTGCTTTTCTTTCACAGAATGCTGGAGAGAATCCATGTGGAAGCAGGAAATGTTATCCCCGATACTCAGTACATTTCTGGAAAAATTACTTCTCTCTGCCCTAGGTTGGCCATATGCTCTAAACTGATTTCTACTCATCCCAGTTCTGAGACTTCTAGAAATGTGGAAGACATTTTAATTCATATATTGTCAAAAACAACCTAATTATAAAAGTATGTATCTTCTCCAACTTTGGAGGAAGCCAAGGTTTCTGTTTATTTGCCAAGTGTGCTGCTACCTAAATGTACTTTGTAAATAAAAAGAAACCTTGCCTCCATCCTCAGAAATTCTGATTGAAAAGATCAAAAGTAGGGCCCAGGAATTAGAATTTTAACAGACACAAACGATTCTAATGTAGATACTACTTGGGACATACTTTGAGGGACGCTATTTTAAGGTTGCTTAATGTGAGATGCCTACTTACTTGAAGGTTTTTGAGACTTCAAACCCCCGTCAGAGAAGAAAGGCCTGGAGTAAAGACAAAAAGAAGACTGTTTCATGTTTTAAAAGAGTTCTATCCTGTGGTAACATTGGGGCAGTAGATGATTGGCTTGTGCACGTACAGTCCCATATTTTAAAGGTGATTCACAAAAAGTGGAAGCAACCAAGGTGCCCTTTCATAGGAGAATGGATAAACGAACAAACTGTAGGTATATCCATACAGTAGAATATTATTCAGCGATAAATAAAATGAAATGCCAAACCAAGAAAAGTTATGAAATAATTTTAAATGAATAATGCTAAATGAGATAAGCTGCTCAGATAAGGCTACATATTACATATTACCAACCGTAGCATATTTTGGAAAAGGCCAAACTATAGACACAATAAAAAGACCAATGGTTTCCAGGGGGAGGGGAGAAGGGAAGGGGTGAATAGTTGGAACACAGGCAATCTGTAGGCTACTGATATTATTCTGCAAGATACAGTAATGGCAGATTCATGACATTATGCATTTAGAGAAACTCAGAGAACCATAAAACATGAAGATTTTAGTTAATACTAATGTATCAATATCATTTCATCAAGTACCAAACAAATATAAGTGTTAATAAGAGAAACTGTGGAAGGTGTGGGGTGGGGAAAAGAAAGGGTATATGGTAACTATACTTTCTGCTCAATTTTTCTATAAATCTAAAACTGTTTTAATAAAAAGTATATTAATTGTTAAAACACCAAGGAAAAATATAAAATAATAAAAAAATATGACCAAAAAATAGCATTCCTTAACAGGAAAATTTGGATTTTTTCAAGGAATATTTATAGCATAAAAAAGTCTTCTCTAAGGAGGCTAAGTAGAAGTAAGCATTTGTGTTCTTTTACACTTGCTTGGTATTTTTTTTCATTCAAAATGTCAGGGTAGATTTAGTAAATACCTTATTTCTTCAACTATTCATTTTTGATCAACTTTCATGTTCTATTGAATTGCCTAAATCTAACATTAATGCCTCCATCTTCTCAACTGATTTATCAGACTACTTCAGCACATACACAGACATGTTCTAATACTCCTTCAATAAGCCAATTTACATTCTTTCTGAATTCCTTTATTTTGGGTTCATATGATTTATTTATCCCAATCTACACTTGTGCATCTGCTATTTATATTTTATACTAGTCTCTTCATAAATATTTAAAAGGATTCTTCCAAGATGAAAAAGATAAAAATTGACCTTGATACTTCTTCACTTTTATGATTCCAACAGAGAAATTATAAAGACACGTATCCCATAAAATCTGACTGATGCACTTGGAACAATTCTTATCACATTTAGGAGTAGGAGTTCATTTATACTTAAATCCTAGATCACTCTTTCATTGTAAATGGATTCTTATTAACATGTTTCCATGTTTGAGGGAAGTTTAGATTTTTGATGTGTTACATCTGGTTGACAAACAATTAAGATAATCATTGCTTTAAACATAATGAGGCATGATTACTGATTGGTATATATTTACATTTTTTCTTCCTTTTAATAAGCATTAAATTATATTAAAACCAAGTTGCACAAAAAGAAAACTGAGGATTGTCTAAGAGGTCTGCAAGTATTCAACCTTAAAACTTCTTTGATTTCTTTTCGAACAATATATTTCTGCATGATAGCAAGCATAATTTGGAAGATTCTTATTTGTCAAAAAAGTTTCCTTTATTTTCTACTGGAATATCTATATTTATAGTATGTTGGATGAAATCATCAATCACTATTATGAATATGAACACTGTTGAGATAATATTAATATTAATCTTATGAATGAATAGGACTTGAGAGTATAGGTATAATAATCAAAGTAAATGTGAAAAAATCAATATTGCAGTAATTTAAAACAGGTATTCTCAGTATCTCTGTGACAGTATATTAAAGAAACAATAAAACATTCTTGCTATTTTATTTTCAATTTATACTACAACTAAAAATGCAAAGATAGTTATATTTGCTGTGCTTTCCTTTCCTGCTGGGTGAATGTGAAGTAAAGTTTATTAAATAATTTAAATTAAACAGTAATGAGTCATATCTCTGCCATTGACTGAGACTTTTCTTTTTCCCAAACTGATCAGACTTTTTTCAATCGTCAGTTCAGCTCTTCACTGATTTGATTGATTCATTCATCCATTAATAAGCATGCACTGTGTATATCAAGCACTACAAAGATCTCATGGGGCCCAGAAATAGACAAGTAAACAGGCAATCGCAGTAAACCATTTGTCCTATGACAGCAACACTCATGATTGGCTGTGAGAAGGGGCATGTAATAAAGCCTACATTCCAATGAGGAAAATATTTCTTTGAGGCATTAAAACCTTTGAAACAATCTAAACTTCATGACTTGGGGCACTTCCAATCTTACTTCATCCTTCCTTCTCCCCCTTATGAGTCAGTCAGCCTGCTAAGGAAATAACGACGTTGTCATTTAGTTCAACTAATAACTAATGGTTGTCTTTGGGCAAACATCACCTCCATACCTAAGATTTGTCATTATTAAAAGAAAAATGTGAAGGAGAAAAGCAAAAATAGCTAGTTCTACTTACAATGAGTTAGTCTTATTTTTACTTACCAATTATCCACTTAATGGTTGCCCCTCAAAGTGAAAGTAAAATTAATTTGATGTAGGTAGGACAGATTATTTAGAGGTTCAAAGTGGACCTACATAACATGTGGTTGTTGTGAGCCCACTGAGTGATTCTATGTGACCAGTTCTTTGCTTAGTCCCTTTAAGCAGAAACAATCTAAGTAGTCTGCCCAAGCATAGCTATCATTATTTTTGTTACATATCCTCCTATATCAAAGTGGGAGAATGATGAAAATGGTTATAGTGCCACACACCTTTATGCATGTCCCCCTCCTGTCATCCTCCTGTATCTTATCAGTGTTAGAAATGCCATCAGCCTTTGGCAGGTACTCAAAAGTTCATGATGTCCCTTCTGTTTACATGGTTCAGCTAAGCATCCCACCAATTAGAACTGACATTGACTCAATTGTATAGTTTTCTATCCATTTTATACTTTAGTTGTGGGAATAGCCTGGCTTTCTTTGTAGCTGAGATGTCATAGTATGTAAAATCTTGAATAACCTGAATAGAAATTAAAGGGAGTGCTATGATTAAATTAGTATAAAGCTGTTGGGTGTACAAAAAACTCAACTTTTACCTATAGCCCTGTTACGGTGAATCAACAGAAAGTCACAGTCTGTAGGACCACACAGCTTTTTGATTTCTGCTGCAGGGATTTTGTCTCTGAAGCCAATTATGAGGGGATTTGCTATAGCAAGTCATGTTTAAGAGCATCGTTCATGCCAGGAAGACTTTCAATAATAAACCCAAGTAAACCTCTTCCAATTTTATATAGTCAACAAATGTCCTGATAGATTTTTACTTTATTGACATACCAATAACATTCTCTTCTCACACAGTATTCAAGTTTAATAATCATATATATGTATATATATAAATTTTATGTTTTCAATGAAAATTCATGAAATAGATACATATGTTTTTGTTACAATTTTACTCCCTTTTTAAACTATGGCTTATCAAGAGTAGGCTATAATTGTTGTGAGTTTCAAGACAACTTGTTTTCATACATGTAAAGCATTTTTTAAAATTGCCACTGCATTTGCAATAAGTCTATACCATCCTTTCCTAGTCTGGTAAAAGTACTACTATTATTACCCATATCTCCCATAAAAAGTTGTGGAGTCGTATGCCCACTTCAGGACCTCCAAGCAGTCTTTACCAACTTCATGAACTATTTGGACAATTTTTTCCTTGTTGTTCTCTCTGTATCTGTACCTGCTTTGTTTCTTGAAATCATAATTGTGGTCATTGAGCTTCATATTAATATGGAAAAGTGTGAATTAGTAGATTTAGCTCAGTCTAAAAACCTAAGAGAAACCCCTGTCATTCATACTAGAAAGGATTACTCTGCATTACAGAGTAGTAGAAATCACAACCAAAGGTATTAGAAGCTCTTCCATCCTGCCCAAGGATCTCCACTTTCCCCACAGTTCTAATCTTACCATTTAAGATCAGAACTCCCTGAGATCTAAAGCAAATGATGCCAAAACACTTCTAATTCAGTATCTTTCATGCCTGAGTTTATTCAGTAATGATGGAATATACTGGATTTAATAATCAAGTCTTGAGTCTAAATCTCTAAGTTGGCTTACTATGTGATATAATTTTCTAACAGCTGCCCAGAATTTCCTAAGTTGAAGTGGAGGACTGATTATACAAATAGTTACCTAAAACTGTCTCCGTATTTGCTCACTCTCATATGCAGCCAGGGGGAGGCTTACAGAGCCTGTGGTGAAGGGCTACCAGATATTTGGAATTTGTGAGGCCCTTGGGTGTATCACAATGAGAGATGAATACACATCACCATATTAGGGTTTAACAAATTAATTCCCTTATCATCTTCCTGAAACTTTTATTTCCCTTCATGATGAGAGGCACTCATCTCCTTTAGCTGCATAATACTTAATTTACTAGCTAAAAACAATGGTTTTCTATGTAACTTCTAAAGGCCATATCTTCTCTCTTTGAATTATTCCATTATATCATATCTTCTAGAGAGTCCGGGTATGTACTATTTCACAAAATCATCTTGAAATATATTGGGGATGCATTCTTTAATGTTATTAAGGATGGTTATCTCTACTGCTTTTTGATGACCAACATATTTATACTTAATGATTATGTACTACAATTCTATGTGCATACACATTATATATACCTACATATACATATGTTGTATATATATACACATGTGGAAACTATTATCTATGTAATTATCATATACACACATACAGGGTCTGGCAGAAGTAATACCTCCTTGAGTGTGGTTGGTAGGGTAATAATATGGGTGTAATAATTTATAGTTTTAATTTGAATATTTCACCTAAAATTTCATATGATATGCTTGAGCACGATATTGTTATGTTACAGAATTACATGGTTATGATTTTGTAATAAAATATTTTATAATAAAAATGGGTGTTATGTGTCCTGGACCCTGTGTGTATGTGTGTGTGTGTATATATCAAGAGCATCAAGAAAATAAAACAAAAGGCAGAAAATAGTACTTGAATAACAATTGAAATAAAAATAATAAATTCTGAAAAAAACGAAAATAAAACAAACTGATAACACTCATGTCCTACTCTAAGGAATGTAATTCCTCATGAATGTAAGGAATGTCTACATGAATGTGATTCCTACTGCTAGGAAAGCGCCTATTAAGGAAGATGGAATTAATGTCTTTGTACCTCCTGTTAGGTTGTGAGCAACTTAAAAGCAGGAATTGTCTTACTTATTTTTGCATTCCCAAGCCTAGCATAGTACCTGGTTGATTGAGATATAGATATGTATCTATATGCAGATATATAGATATATCTTTAATTGTTTTGGATTGAATAGAGTTGAACTAAACTGAACCAAACTGAATTGAACTGAACCAATTGAATTGAGCATAACTGACCCCCTCAGTAAAGGAAATATTGCTAAGTTCTTGAAAAAAGGTAAAGTGAATATAGATGAAGCCATTGCCCATTCTGCAGGCAAAAACATCAATATTTTAAAATTCCATGGAAGGATAATTCAAATAATTTTTAATATCTTTATTTTCCTAATCTTCCATTTAAAATTTACCTACGTCATAAGAGGTTTTTGCACTATTTGGCATTACTAGCATTAGTCATTTATACAAAATATATGCTGCTGCAGCAATAATGTACAAATCAGACTTTCAGAGAGCTTTTAAAAACTACAATTACCAGGAACTATTCATGATCAACTAAATCAGAAATTGCTGGCGTTAGGCCTTAGAATTAAGAAAAAGCAAAACAAACCTCCAGAAGTGATTTGGACATAGCCTTTTCATAAGATCCTCCCTAGCAAAACATTTATAATTTAATTTGGTACTGGAAAAAGCCATTTACTCTACAAAATAGCTTTTGATGAGTGATAAGAATGGTGCAAAAACTATATACTATATAAGTTAAGGAGGGAAAAATGTTATATTGGGCAGGCTACAGACAAATTTTTGAATATACCAGACTTGAAATAGGTCTTGCTATTTCTGAAGTTTTTAAATCTTAAAGGGAACAGAAATAACTATTTAATTTTAAGCATATGATAAATTGAGAGCTTGGACACAACTTAAATAATTATATCGCTTCAGAGGATTCAGACAAATTATTATGATGATGTTCATTAAAAGCCCTATTATTGCTCTACATAGCAAAAGAAATTCAACAAACCTAATGGGCCCCAAATAATTTAAACTTCACCCTTAGTTTTTTTTTTCCAGAGATTAACAATTGATTACATTAAGTTAGGCAAAGTCATAAATACTAAATGACTGAAAAATTACACAGAGTGGCAGCAATGGCAGGAAATAGGAACAGGATAGGTAGTAAGCATTTCACAAGAAAACAGGAAAATCAAATCAAGAGAGCTTAGAAAAGCTAAAAATCCATATTTGTTGGAGGTCAGAAGCACCAGGGACTTAGCAAACGCTTGCGCTCTACCAGTGAGAGGAATATGCAAATTACATATGAATTCATGGTACATTAAGGCAAGAAACACACTGAAGAAAGGTAGTGCTTTAAACAGAGGCATTATTTCATAAATAGAATCATGAAAATTTTGCTTAGTAGTCGATCAAAGTTACATTTGAAATGTAGTGTTCAATGTTAGACACCTACCTCATTGACACAGTGAAAGAAAGGTGAAAGGAAGAAAACTTTTCTTAGAAATGAAGAAATGGATTATGAAATACATTTTTCCTGTGTAAAGAGAGTAACTGTGTATATTCTCTAAATGTTCCTTTAATAATCCCAATAAAATTTCCTAAGTATCATACCTGAATGGGAAGCACATTCTCACCAACTTAGAACAAGTTTTTTTTTTTTTAATTTCAAATTTCAAAAGGCATTCCAGTAAGTTTTATCAACCATTCCAGTCTCAATTTGCCCTGTGGTCTTTGGTGCATATCTCAGGTGACAAACCCAAGGCCCGTGGGCTGAATCCATCCCTCCACCTTGTTTTATCTGGCCCAGAATCTTGTTTCTACCCAGGAGCAGCGTCAAGCTCTCGCTTGACTGTTAGGGAGTAGTTACATTTACACAGTCCTAAATTACATTCGGCCCTCTGAAGGCAACTGCAAGGCTGATGTGGCTCTGGTGAAAGTGAGTTTGACACCCCTGATGTACGTATACTTTGACTTTTGGTTTTAGTGCAGATCATAGTGAGTTTATAGTGAACTTGAAAGTGAGCTAAAATGCTATTCAGTTTTTATACTTTGCCCTATGTTGTGCTTTATGCTTAACTAGAAAATTATATTCTGTTTTTATTTACTGGAAAACTTTGAAGATTGTTTCATTGCTTTAGTTAATGTCTGACTATGAGCTATAAAATATGAATTTATGTAAAAATTTTGGTTGTTACTGATGTTATTTTTCTACTAAATTCCTTAAAAGAAAAGGTTTACTCAGTGTAGCTAACTACATACATTCTTTTTTCTCTTTAAATCAGATAGATATAATAGTATTGTGTCTGATGTCATTTTTATATCAATAAAGAAGCCACCTGTATGCTGAATTTTTAGTTCAGCACAGATGATGGTAAAGTCTTAGGAAGAAAAAGGGTATAGCTATTCACGTCTAAATAAAAACAATTCCCAGAAATATATGTTTAAATAGAACATAACATGTGGGGGGGCTCCGCCTGCAGAGCCCTCCCCCCATCATGGATGAAAATAATGCTACCAAGACATGATCTGCTTGGGGAGGAAAGGTCACTAATCTCTCAAAGGAGAAGGGCCCCGAGTTCTTACCTCAATGGTATTTATTAGATTCGCAACACACAGGGATACAGGTAAAGCTCATTATTCAATGTCATTCAGTAAGGGTCAAACAATAGATAACAAAGAACTCTGAGGGCCTATTTTGAGTCAGGGTCAGATAGCTAAAGAGTCATAAACTTTGAGGAACAAACTCACTTCTCTCTTGGACCCTTATTTGATTGAGAGCATTCTAAACAAAGCAGGCTTCACAGGATTTTACATATTCTTTCTTAGGCCTGATTGCCCTAGGGAACCCACCCTTTCCAGCACACAGTGGTACCCGCCACCACCATTGTCTCAGCCTTAAGTCAGGCAGGGGAAATAAGGCAGCCAAGAGATAAGGAAACATTTTGCAAACAGAACGAAGACTCAGACTATGTCAGAATAGCCAGGGAGCAAGGGTCCATCGCCCCTCTTTGCTGCAGCCCCCGAGCCCTTCCTTGAGGGTCTCCTAAGTGATCGTGTCTGGCTTAGGTTGCCCCCCGTCTGAGGGGTCTTACCCATCATTGACTAACCCACCAAGCTTTGGGGGCCAGAGGTGGATGAAGCAGAAGCAGTGCTCCTGCCAGGGAGATAAGCTTTGTCTCCTTAGTGGCTCACAGCCTGAAGATGGCTCACTCAGCCTTAGCCACAGGGCGGGGCAGGGGGGTGGTGGTTACAACTCCTGAAACTGGGCAGAGCAGTTCCCAACACTAACATATAGATTTAAACAGTAAAGTTTTAAAATCAATATAACTTTTTTATTGTGTTATACATCAGAATTTTTGAGATATATGCAAATTACTTAAAAAACATCTTTGCAAAGTTGAACTCTTTTCTTTACCAAATGCTAGCCATTATTGCTGAAACCTCCTTATTGTACAATCCTGCTATTTCAGAGACTACTGAGATGTAACCATATTTGTTTTGCTCAGTAATTTTCAAATACACACAGAACCAACTCTCAACCCACAGTATAGTTAGCACTGGATGCCTATTATTCCTTGAATCCTTTCTAAAACAAACTTATTAGGAGTCCCTGCTATGATGATGGTGCATTTTGTGCACCTCTTGGAATAAATAATGTACAGGAATCATTCAAATGCATATTCAGTGGGAAGCCATCTGGCTCTATGTGAATATATGAATATTTTAGTTTGCTCAGCAAGTCAAAAGTAAAATCTGGCACTTGGGATTATCATGTAGATTTGTGACAGTGCTTATAGAAAAGTTTGCTTCTATAAATCAATGATTGACACATCTATTAAAGCATAGTTTCTTTCATCATGGAATTGAGTCTACTTAAACCATGTACAATATTGCTTGGTTTGGAAGTCATCATAATTCAACTTGAATTGTAACATGCAATGTTTCATTAAAATAGTTGCAATAAAAATAAATCTTGGCATTGGGTTGGAATTAATAGGTTTTTGCAGTGGACACCATGACATGGCACCCAGATCTTTCTTCAGGAAAGACTTATTACCTCATCCACTAGGAGTACTGTCAGTAAAGCACTTTCAGCTGTCAGCCCCATTCACGAATTGTCTCATCCACAGATTGCTACCTTACCCAAGCTACTCTATCCTGCGGTGCCTACATCAATAAAGATTAATATGTGGTATAAATTGTGGACTCTCAGGTGGAACTCAGCACCGTGCTGAAGTGCCATTCTAGTGTCAGAACTCTTCCTGAAGACTATCACTGGGCCTGCATCATAGTTGGATTTCTCCCTCCTGCACAATCCTGCTTCTGTTCCCTTCCTTGCACAGTTATTAGTCCCGGGGCACTCCTTAAGAAATATAATGCACTTCAAACTCCATCGCAGATCCCACTTTCCAGAAAATTTAACCTGAGGTCATTATCTAACCCTACCTCTTGCCTAAAACAAGAAATTCTTGAGAAAACTCTTGGTAAATCTTTCAGTGTCTTTCAGTCACTTTGCACAAATACTTCTGGTATCATGAAACTTTATTATCTCATAAGGCAACCCACTCTATTATTGGACAAATTTATTCCTAATACTAATAAGCATGTTCTTCCTTGTAACATAAAAAAACATGAAATTGGCTTCCTCGTAACCAGATAAAGCCAATTTCATCATCCTATTGATTAAATCATTAATGAATTAAATGACATTTTGATGCACACTCACAATTTATGAGAGATAAATATATTTAATATTTTTGAGAAAAATACTTTGGTAATTACAGATTTGAGAGTTGATAACACATTGATGTATGAGAACATATGACATCCCAAAAGAAGGTGAATAGAGAAAGCTAAGCCCAAAGACCTGTGATCTTCCAACAATATGAAGGAAGAATGATGATGAGGAACAAGTTAAGAAGACTTGAAAAGACTGACAAATGAGTTAGGAAAAAAAAGCCAGTAGTGTGGGCTCTACTGAAGCTAAACAGAAAATGTATTTCAAAGGAGTGATCAACTGAGACAAATGCTACTGAAAGATGAGAACAAGAAACAGTACTGGATTTGTCAAAATGGAGAGCACTGGGGATCCTCAGGAGAACAAGTTCAGAGGAGTGGGGCTGGGAGCTAAAAGCCTGATTGGACCAGGTTATAGGGCAGATGCAAGAAAAGGCATTGGAGAGTGGAAGTGCAGACATTATATGCTGTCCAGGAATTCACAGATATCTGGAAGACATTCTGAACATGAGTGGGGCTGAGAATAGAGGTCGAGCTAATGTTGTCTAGATCTAAAAGGGAAGCAAAATTCCAGCTGACATCTGCTTATATACACTAAATATAAAAAAGTTAAAAAAAAAACATGTGTGATGAAGGGACTGCCGACTATCACCAAGCAAAAGTTCACAGAGAACGAAGTGTAGCATGTTAGAAAGGGGTATGAATCATCATCCCAACAGGCAGTGTTAGGGGAGCACTGTAGGATATGGAGACCAAGTCAGTGAAACAAGGTTGAGATGGCCACAATATTCCTTTTTCCCTGAAAAGCTCAGTACAACGCAATGCCAATCTGTGAAAATGTATTTCCTTTGCAGTCTCTCTGCAAATTCACTTTCATGCATTTATAATATGCATGGTAATTTCTTATGAGTGCACATAAAAGGGTGTTATATAACAGTAAGTGGTCTATTGAACAGGGCTGAGAGAAGTGGAAGGACTTTTGCTATGTTTCAATGTGCAAACAGCACTGACTTGAAGAACTGAATGAAAAAGATAATGGAAAAGTATGTGAGGCTTCATGAATGACTTCTAGGTTTTTGCCTTGAACAATTTGGTGGATGATTTGGATATTTATGTAGATGAAAAGATCATCAGGATTGATAAAGAGAAGACAAGAGCTGTCTAAATAGAGATGCCTATTGATTTTTTTTCAGTTAGGGAGAGGTATGAAGCAGTCAGGTACATATATGTGTATATATGTGTATACACATAATGCTAGAATTCAGTGTTGAATATATTATGATGGCTAATATATGATAGATAAAGAAAACCTCAAAAGCATTGCAAAGGAAAATAAAAGAGACTGTATCCTGATTATATAATATGGCTAAAAGAAGTTTTGCTTTTCTTATATTTTTTTATCTTTTGGGAAATTAACAGCATGTTTGTAGTCTATAGAGATATGGAGATAGATTGCAGGTACTAGAAACATGGATAATTTTGTAAATTGTCCCTTCTCTGGAAAACTTACAGCTGATATTTCTTTTGCATTTAAACAGCTGTAGTTGTAACAAGTAAAAAAGACTTTCTCTAAAACGTTATACTTTCTACCTCCCTTCTTGTAGGCTAGCTTCCACCCACAGCCTTTGATTTGACTGGATAATGGTTAGTTAGAAAGTATCAAGTTTAAGCAATTATGAGTGATGATCTTTCTTACTAAATTTCATTAAAAATTGATTCCAGTGATATATAAGTAGTGAATTTTAGAAGTTAATTTATGACCTTATCAATGTGCCTATACATTTAAAATCTGTACTTGGGCCACTTGTTATGATCATAATTATTTCTTCATATAGTCAAAGTTTTCTCATTCTAGATTTCATTAAAAATGTTTAAAACTTCTCGGAAGAACAGCATATTGGTGAATACAATTTACATTCTCAAACCCCAAGGCTAAGAGTAAGAGAAAGAAACCAATCATGTAAAACTGCATTTAGTAGTGCAACATTTCACAACCTGCAAATGAAAGGAATACTTACTTGATTTCCAGCGTTGTGTGTGTTTTTCTTTTAAAGCCTCAAGATGTAAATGCTTTAATTCTTTTCTGGGCAATGAGATACTCTTTTATAATGAAAACTAACTTGAACCATCTGAATGTTCTGCAGGGAGAAAAGAATAGTTACTAGTGAAGAAACAAAATTTTAAAAATCATTTATATTACTACTTAGCCACAGTGTGGTTGTAGCACAGATTTTAAGAGCCTTTAAGGACTGAAGATTGAACAAGATGATCTGAGTAACACACTGTAGAACAGTGCCCAAAGAATATAGACATTAGAGTTTAGATTGTTTCAGTGATGCATTGAAGCACAATTGAAGGAATATAATTCCGGCAGAGAGCTGGGAAATGACAGCAGATGG